>JAJJMB010008995.1:675188-830216 GCA_023531105.1 Papaver atlanticum
GGTACTAACACTATACATAAAAGAGATGAAAATAGACACATAAATGCATCTATCACATAACAAGGTAGTAAGAAATACTTTCTCTTCCTCAAAACAATATTGTTGCCTCTGTTTCTTATCTGCCTTGTTCTTCGTAGGATGCTGAGTGCGAAATTGATGTCGAGAAGAAGAAGAAGGTTAAGAAAGTTCGCAAACCTCCCACCATCAACACTTCTCTTGTCATACCGGAGCTTAACTATAATCCCCGCGCTGAACAACAGTCCTCTCCTCATATTGTTATTAACGCTCATCCACAGGGCATCGCTGCCCCAGCTTCTTTAGATGCCTCTTCGTCTTCAAATGAAACTCCCGCTCCTGAGGAAGCCGTCTTAGTTGATCATGCGAATGTTCCTTCTTCTAAGGATGTGTCCGCTCCAGTAGTGGATTCTACCCTTTCCACCTTTGTGAATATCCCTGCCTCAGCGTATATTCTCGTTTCGGAGAGTATTACTACCAACTCTCCTATAGATATTGCATTGGACGCTCCTCCTCATTCTGTGATCTCTTCTTCTCCTTCCAATACCAAGCCCCTTCTAGAAATCATTAATGTCGCTCGCTCATCCGTTAATGATCCTTCCCAAGTTCGCATTTGTGATTATCTTGTTAAGCTACTAGGCGATTCTCTACCAGATAAGTCTGCCAGGAGAGAAATCTTCTCACATCTTGATACAAGCGTTAATCTTGATTTTGACCTCTTGGTAATTATTCTTTCGCTTGTGTCTTTCTATCCGTTTTAATTGATCTCTCCTTCATATACATATCATTTTCTCTTTTAGGATTCTCATCGCCGCTTAGTCCAAGCTGAGGGATTTTCTGAATCTAGCAATACTATCCAAGAACTTCATCGTCAAAATGCTAAGTTGAAGGATGCTCTTCAAGATGAGTCTCCTGCGTCCGAAAATCTCCGCAATAAGAATCAAGAACTCAAAGGGATGCTTATCTTTCTTTTGTTACTCACCTAAAAGAAATTTCTACTCGTGTTCGTATTTTAAGTTTTTTCGTGCGTATGTTAAGACTTAAATCAGAAGCGCGTATGGAGAGATTTAGTTATCAATGTTCTGCTGAAGATGCTCGCACAGATAATGAGAGATTGCAAAATCAAATAGATCGATTAGTTAATAGTCATTCACATTCGCTTGATCATATTGAGAACCTAAAAAATGAGAATCTTCGCTTATTTAATCAAAATGAATTTCTGGGTTCTCAAGTATCCCATCTTTCTGGATTGTTGCATAGCGCTGATTTAAGACATCAAACTCTATCAGATGAAAATCGGGTCCTGTCTGCAGAGAAGCAATCTTTTTTGAAGATAGAAGCGATGTTTTTGCACCAATATCTTATTCTCCAGAAGACTTGTAATGATCACGAGGAGTCTCTTCGTATGATGAGAAGTCAGCATGATGAGTCTATGAAGAAATTAACCTTGGAGAATGAAAAGATCATCCAAAGCAAGATAAATTTGACCGTGAAGATGAATTAACTTTGAGAACAATATACACAGTTAAAGGGGTCTCATGACATCCTGGTTAAGGGAAACGCTTCTCTTTCTCAGGATGAAAAGAAGATTCGATCTCGCCTCCAAGGTTTAATTGGTGATGATTTTGATAAGGTTATGGAGGGTATGAAAAGTAGTGGTCTCGCTTTATCCCAATACCTCATTTCCCAAAGGGAAGGTAGGCACATTGAGCTGACTACCTCGGTTTACTTGTGTTATTTATTTGCTTGTATCTTGTAGATGCGAAATTATCGCCCTAGTATTGATTAGATGTCTTTTTTGCAGATTCTGAGAGATCGCACCAATCTGTCATCTCCAAGTTGAGGTCTGACCTGACTAAGGCTCATAGAGAGCGCGGGAGAATTTCAGTAGCGCTTACCTCTTCTCGAGACAGAGTGAATAGGAGATGTTCGTATCTTGAAAACTTCATGGGAGTTGCCATAGAGAACACTAAGAAGAATGCCACATGAGAAGCTCATGTTAAGTCTCAGATTCTCGCAAACTTGAAAAAGATGGATCTGGTGATGGCCTTCCCAAGGATCCAAGCTCTAATGTTAATCCCAACAGTGAGGTTGAAGTTAGAGCATCTGCACCAAATCAAGACGTGTCATCGAATGATGTCTAGCCTTATTTCTCTATTTTCTTATTTTCTTGCACGTCTGGATGTACTTTGACTTTTCTTGCACGTCTGGATGTACTTTAACTTTAAATGCTGGTTCTTGACTATGTATTAGAGGAGCGCACTTCTATTTCTCTATTTTCTTCTTTTTCTGCTTCTTTTGTGTAAGACTGTCTCTAACAAGGAGAATAATACCTCCCTTTCTGTTATTCCCATACTTGCCTCTTATTGTTCGCCTTGTTAGAAATACTCTTTGCCTTCTCATCATGCGATTATATCCATGTGTAATTTGATCTTTCGTTGTTTCCTGCAAAAAAGTAATAGTTTCAATTTTATTTTTCTCATGAGGTCTTATTGAGCCCCCCTAATTAGAGGTCTTATTTTTCCTAAGATATGATTTGCTTTTGTGCGGCGAAATCGGAGGCGGTCTTTACATTTTTCATGCAATGACCCATTGATTTCACCTTATCATCTTCTCATATTATTGCCTCTGCAGGATGTATGGATGCGTCAATACGACAAGTCTTATTACTCCTGTGAGTAAAAATCCTCATGATATTGACGTCTTCGACACAATTCAGCTCCCTAATGGAGGGTGCCGTCCTTATATTCCTCCTGACTGCCCCTTCAAGGAAGCTTACCCCTACCGGGTTAGGGTGGGATCTTCCCATCCAGTGATGCAACAATTAGTTGTTTTCGCGTCTCTTATCCCTCTGCCGATATGGCTTATGGTTACGAGACCGCACCCTAATTGGGGTTTCTTGAGGACCGAGTGCATCATAGTCAGGACTTGCCAAGAGCGGTTAGGTACGCCCCAGGAACTCTTGACTCAACCGTGTACCTAAGCACCCTGATCGAGTTTCTGCACTCCTTAGGAGAGACCTTCTCACCTTAGTCTCTCGACTAAGGCGTCTCTGCTGGATGGGATTTTATTTTACCCCAAATCTACATGACTCAGGTTTCAGGGTCGATGTAGCTTTCTCCCGAGCCATGCTTACTAGGTTTTCCCCAATTATGACGCGCGTTAGGTCTTATCATTGCCTCTTGCAATTATGCGAACTAGGGTGCACGCCACAATTAGAAGCCTAGCCTCCCTAGTTAGAGTTTTTACTTCTGTTGCCTTCTATTAAGTTCTTATTTTTTCCTTTTTCTTGAGACTTTTATCATGTATGAATAAGTGAAATCTTTCATTTATATTCGTATGTTTGATTAGTGCATCTCTGTTGGGTATGAAAAACTCTGCATCTTTCCCACTTTCTTTGACTTCTTGTGCTTCTTTAGATTCGCATCTAAATATTTCTTTCTTCACGTGTGCGACTACTAACGCATGACCTACGGATAGTATTTCTTCAAATATAATATGTTAGATGTTCAAGTCTGCGACCTGTGCTCTTCCCCTCAGGATCCATCAACTCATATGCTCAATTTCCAACTATCCTCTTTATTATGTAAGGTCCATCCCATCTTTTCTCTAGCTTTCCATCTCCTCCTTTCTGATAAGGCGGTATTTCTCTCAGCACTAGCTCTCCTGGATGGAATTTTCTTTCTCTTACGCGCTTGTTATATTCTCGAGCCAACCTTTTATGGTAGTTTTCCATATGTTGTAGAGCGATCTCTCTGTTTTCTTCTAGATCATCAAGTTTTGTTAAGATCGAATCTGTGTTTAGATTCTTTTCCCATGCCTCTTTCTTTGTTGTGGGAATAATGACTTCAGTTGGTAATACCGCCTTTACTCCATATGTTAGACAGAAGGGTGACATTCCTGTAGCTTCTCCCCGCGTCGTTCTGTATTCCCATACTGCATTATGTACTTGTTCACACCACCCTTTATTGTATCCTTCCATCTTCTTCTTCAATATATCTGCAATTTTTTTGTTAGTTGCCTCAGCCTGTCCATTGCTCTGCGGATATAAAGGAGATGATTTTCCGTTTTGGATCTTGAATGCGTTAAGCAGCATCTCTATGTTTTCGCCTTTAAATTTCTTACCATTGTTGGAGACTAATTGCACAGGTATTCCAAATCTACAAATGATATTTTCAAATATAAATGTAAACACATCTCGATCTCGAATATGTTGGACTGCTTTCACTTCTGCCCATTTTGTAAAGTAGTCTGTTGCGACTATTAAGTATCTCTTCTGCCCCGTTCCTGGTATAAATGGACCTATAATGTCTAAGCCCCATTTTGCAAATGGCCACACACTTGTTGATGAGTTTAGCGTCGCTCCAGGTGCATGTATCTTTTTTCCTTGGAGTTGGCATTCTTCGTATCTTCTAGATACCTCTTTTGCGTCCTCATGCATGTAGGGCAAGTAGTACCCTTGTATCTTTGTTCTGTAAGCCAACGACCTTCCTCCGTTGTGGTTCCTAGCGTCACCATAGTGTAGTTCCTTCAAGATTTCCATTCCTTATTTTCGTGTTAGACATCTAAGTGACGGTCCAAGGAAGGATTTTCGGTAGAGTACGCCTTCTCTTAATTCATAATTTGTCGTTTGGCTCTTTAACTTGTGCGCCTCTAGTCTGTTTCTTGGGACTTATCCTTTTTCCAGATATAAATGGAGTTCGGTTCTCCAGTCTGCGTCTTTATTCGCTTGTACGTCTTCTATTATCATTACATCTGCGTCTTCTTCCTCTTCTTTGTTAATTGAGGGGAAAGAAGCGTCTTTATCTTTATGTACCTTGCGGTAGGATCTACTAACATAGAAGAAACGAATGCCAGTGCGTCTGCGAATCGATTATCTTTCCTGCATATATGCCTCCAACTTATGCTTTTTATTTTTATTGATAATTCTTCAACGAGTTTCTTGTAGTTTTGAAGTGATGGTTCATTTGTACTATATAACCCTTGTATTTGGCGTATTACAAATTATGAGTCACTAGTTATTCTAACCTCCTCTAACTTCATTTCAATTGCCAGCTTTAATGCGTGCACCACTGCTTCATATTCGGTTTCATTATTAGTGGATGCGAACTCCAATCTAAATTCAAAGGCCATTCGTGCTCCTTTTGGTGAGATGAATACTATCTCGATTCTATTTCCTTCTCCATTTGATGATCCGTCTACCAATATCTCCCACCTATTTGAGTCACCTTCTGTTAGCAAGTCTTTAGGATTTCCTTGATCTTCATCTATATCCATCATTTCTTCTACACCTTCGTCTTCTTTTAATGGAAACTCTGCCAAGAAGTCCGCAATAACCTGTGATTTTGGTGAAGATAGTATCTCATATTTAACTCCAAATTGACCTATCTGTGCGTGCAATCTCTATATTCTTCCTGATCTTTTCGAATTCTTCAATACGGACTCAACTGGTACCTTTGTTAATACTTTGACTTTGTGAGCTTGAAAATATGTGCGGACCTTTTGTGTTGCATAGACTAATGTGAGGATTAGCTTTTCGACCTTTGTGTAGTTTTTCTCTGCGGAATTATAAGTTTTACTTATGTAGTATATTGGCTTTTCAACACCTCCATCTAGTCGGAGCAGTACGGCACTTAACGCATGCGGTATTGATGCTAAGTATATTAATAGTTCTTCTCCTGGCTTTGCTTTCTGTAAAATAGATAAATTCATTAAATAATCCTTAATACTTTGCAGTGCTTTCTCGCATTCTTCTGTCCATTCGAATTTTGTTCCTTTCTTCAAGATGTTGAAGAATTGCTTGCATTTATCTGAGGAGCGCGAAATGAACCTCTCTAATGAAGCTAGTAGCCCATTCAATTTCTGCACGACTTTTATTGTTGCGGGTGATGGCATATCACGAACCGCTTGCACCTTCTCTGGATCCACCTCAATTCCTTCTTTTGATACAATGTAACCTAAAAACTTTCCCGATGCTACTCCAAAGATGCATTTTGCCGGGTTTATCTTCATTTTAAATTGCCGCATCTGTTCAAATATTTCCCCCAAGTCTTCAACATGATCTACTGCCTTTTTGCTCTTTACTAGCATATCATCCACGTAGACTTCTAATGTTGTATGCACCCACTTCGCGAATATCTTTTCTACAATTCTTTGATATGTTGCACCTGCATTTTTTAAACAAAAGGGCATTCTTGTATAACAATATAATCCTCTTGGTGCGAAGAAAGCCGTGTGTTCTTGATCCTCCTCAGCCAAAGGGATATGATTGTATCCTGAATATCCACCCATAAGTGATAATCTGTCGTTACCTGATGTCGCTTCTACCATTTGTGGTATATCTGGTAGGGGGAAGCTGTCCTTTGGACATGCTTTATTTAGGTCGTTAAATTCGATGCATATCCGTATGCCTTTATTTTTCTTTGGTACAACTACCATGTTTGCAATCCATTCTGGGTACTTTGCTGGCCTTATTATTCACGCATCTAGCATATTTTATAACTCTTCTTCTATTTGAGGATGATATGTTGTTGCTGTCTTCCTTATCCTCTGCTTGAATGGTCGTGCGTTCTTGTTTATATCCAACTTGTGGCATGCGACAGAAGAGTTTATTCCTGGCATTTCATCCATGCTCCATGCGAAGATGTCTTTATATTCTCGCAGAAGGTTGATCGTCTTTCCTTCTTCTTCTTTGCCCATCTTAGTTCTGATTTTCAACGTCTTTGGTTCTTCTTCTGTCTCAACATTTATTTCTTTTGTTGGTTCTGCTGCGGTGAAATTCGCTTTTGGTTCTCCTATTGGTGATGGTTCTTTTATTTTATGTACTGGTTCACCTTCCTTTTATGGGATTTCGCTTGGAATTCCTCTTCCTTCCTGTGCACTTATCATGTATATCTTTAATTCTTCTTCTTTTTTCAATTATCTTGCCTTCCTCCATCTATCCTTTCTCCTTTTTGCGCGTCCTTCATAACTCTTTACATCTATTTGACTGCATACTTTCGCATCCCTGACATCTCCTTTAATTTCGCCTATTCCACTTGGTATTGGGAAACGCATGCACTGATGAAGAGTTGACGCGACACCTTTTATCGCATGTACCCATGGTTGTCCCAATAACATATTGTAGGGTGATTCTACGTCAACTACGCACAGCTTTACCTGCGTTTCTATTTCTCCCAATAGTATTCGCATGGTTATCTCTCCTTTTGGTTTTGTTATAGTTTTATTAAAACCATGAATGTTGTATGTAGAGCGCGTCAGGTCCGCGTCCTTGTATCCCATGCTCTTGAATGCGCGATAGAATAAGATATCTACCGAACTGCCCGTGTCTACCAAGGTTCTATCTGCCGCCCATTCTTATGATGCTTTGATGCTTTCACTTTTTTCTTTTCGCTCTGCGGTTACTGTAACCACCAGTGGATCTGTTCTCCCTAAGTTTTCTTACGGTATCTCATCCGCTGCAAACGTTATCTTCTTCTTTTCCCATTCCTTTAGGGGAGATACTTGTTCCACCATCATTATTTTCCTTCCTTCAAAGTTGCGCTTGTGTATTTTTCCTATGATTCCTGCATGAAAATCATTGATAACCGCTTTTGTTATTGAGTTACATTGTATACTCCTGCTTCCTTCTTTTGCTCTGATGATCCTTACTGCTTCTGCTTTGTTCCCGCAAGTGTTTTTCTGTTTGATCTGTTCTTGGATTTTTTTGGAATCGTTATTTCTTTCATCCATTTGCGCGTAATCAACAATTCACCTCTTCTTCCGCTTGTTATTTTTTTAAACAATGAATTTTTTTTCTTCTGAGATGAAAACTTTTTGTTGAATTTTTTTAGATCTAAAACTTTCAAAGATTGTTAATAGAGTGATGATAAGCTATGAATAATTTTAAGCTTGCTTTTAAAGAAATTCACCAACAGGCATTCTCCCTGTTTCTAGCGCCAAAATGTAGTTGCAAGAAATCTCACAACTACACCCTTAATAGAATCTATGAAACAATCTAAGAAACCATGATGAAATACTCAAAATCTTTTATTAAATCTTAAAACAAGTACAAAGATGATGAGGGAAAACCCTAACTTGGAAAGCAAATAACTCTCTCTCCTAAATATCTTATGTCTTACCCAAAAAGATCTCTCTCTTTTACAAAGACGCTCAGCTCCTTAAATAGGAGTTTACATAGTGGAGGACAGCTAATAAAGCCCATAATTTCGGATCTGACGTGCGTCAATGTCGCGTAGACTTTATCATTGACGCACGATTTCTTCATTGCCGCATGGTTCTTCACACTTTACTCGTGACTAGGTGACGTCATCTGGTTCGTCATCTGGGATATGTTGTATGCGGTCATATTCGCTTGTTACCAATGGAGTTATTTCACATACACGTGAGCACTTTAATGCATGAACCTAACAGGACAGTTGCAGGTTATTAAAGAGGACTTTCTTTTTGATATTTTTGTAGTTATATACAAGATTTTTTGGAACACGATATCCAAAGGAGATATTTCAATGGTAGTAGTAACTATCCTTCCCACTTGAACCTTATCTGTCAGAATATATCCTAGCTAAACGATAACCATACGATCCTTGTAACGTTAACTTAGGGAATAAAGAGATAGAGAAAGAAAATGAAATTAAGTTTGTTTAGTCCAATATATACAAATGCAGTGACTATTTACTAACGATTTTCAAAAGTTCAAATTCGTATAAACCATTTCCATATACTCAATATACGTATTCAATGTAGCCATAGCAATAGTTGTCGGCACACAAGCAAACAAAACCCTATGGGTCGACATACTTTGTGCAGCAGGTCACACTACGTACGTACAGAAAAGGGAAGAGGCACCAGGTCTTTGCAATTTTCATGCTACTGGAAACAGTAAAGATGAAAATGTCGACATCGGAAAATGGCATCAAGTATAAATTAACTAAATGCTCAACACAAGAAGCTGAAAACAATTAATGAATACAAGACTTCTTGTCAGTTTCATAGATAGATTTTTATTGCAGAAACCTAAGTTTTGGTCGACAGTTCATATATTTGCCCACTCTAAAGAATGTCAAAGTGAAGAAAGTCATTTTTGCTATAATAAAGTGAAGACTGTAGTTCGATCACATGTTTCTTCATTGTGCTTACGTACACGATGTGTGGCTTCATTTTTACTTTGTTGTATAGAGGCTTGGAAAAAGAAGGGGGTCGTTCCAAGTTTTATCCTAGAAGGTTCATGCAACTGTTCCGCAGTTATGGAAAGAAAGAAATACTGAAACAGTAGGGTTTTTAGTTCACGTTATAGGTCAGTTCACAGAGGAACTTCGGAACTTATTTTGTTGAACAAGCATACGTTTATCCTATGTTGTAATGAAGAGAATGCATTTTAACTGTATTGATGTATAAGACAAGCCTTTGATCGAGAAACAGTTTTTTGTATTTACTGAGTTAAAAACTGATCCATGGATTTGTATCTAAAAAAATGGCATGCATGGTAGCTTTAACATAGAGCAATTGAGCTTAGAAATTAGAATAAAACGTGAAAGAATTAAGTCTTTCTCATGGCCGCGTAATTTGATTCAGGTACCGATATTTATTTGGCTCCTTTGAGCTAAATTCAGTAGAAAATATTCATGTACAAGGAGATGGGAACAAAATATATTTGTCCAGTCCATATAAGTGTGAGTTGACTCTTTGCATGTGTTGATAATTTAATGAGTTAATTAGTGTTTAGGTAGTAGATTTTGGAATCATTTAGTGTTTGGGTCCTAAATTTGTCCGTTATAATGTTTGGGTCGTAGACCCGTTAGTCAACCTAGTCGAATGGTCAAACCGTTAAAAACCATTAACGCCCGTTATTTTTCATTACTCATTTTATTTATAGGTAAATTTTGAAGAAAATGATTTTCTTACAGGGAAGGTAAATTAGGGCAAAGGGGGAAAATACGGGAGATATTTTAGGGCATATATATCCTGTATGATTTGAAGAGAAATAGAAGATATGATTGTTGTTATTTAGCAGAAGAATCATCCATACGGCGCAAAAGGACTCGACCAAGTACGTGATTTAATCGTTTTTGGTGTTAAATTAGGGCAATCAAAAAAAAAAAAATCTTCTGTTTTTTCTGTTTTTGTTTGATTGAAGTAGATTTGTCTGAACTTATCATATAATAATAGCATTAGGGTTTTGTTTGTGAAGAAGAAGACTTTTGGGTTCTCTGAAATTGTCATTGAATGATGTTTTGTAGGCCTTGATGAGTTGAAATAGTGGATGGATAGATAGTCCACTGCAAAAGGAAGAAGAAGACGACTAAATCATGAAAGTGGGTAGTTTAATTTGTATATGAGTTGATGATTCTTCATTTTATATTGATTCAATTTGGGAATTTCCTTAATTTGGGTTTTTCTGTTCTTCATGGGGTTTAGTATTTTTATTTTGCTTTATTTTGAGTTGATTGATTAAATCGTTGATGGAGAAAATTCCGAAATACAAAAATGGTTAATTGATTTTTAGTGTTTTGTGTAGTTGATAGAATGGTTATTTTTTCTGATTTTGAGCAGATTGAATATTGATTGATTGTTGTTTAGATTTTTTTTTATTTTGATTTTTTTGATTTTGATGGGGAAACAGAAATAAAATTAGACATGGTTATTGAAGGAGAAGCAAAAATAGAATTAAAGACGTGCATCAACATATCTATTATGCTCAACTGTAAATATATAAATTCGTGATGTGATTTTGATCACTTGCTTATAAACGTGAGTGGCAAACCTCTTAAATACCGTACTAACTGAAGTTAACTCTAACTAACGGATTGACCATTCGACTAAGTTGACTAAGAGGTCTATGACCCAAACACTATAACCGACAAACTTATGACCCAAATATTAAATAATATCAAAATCTACGACCCAAACACTAATTAACTCTAATTTAATTTATATGTGATGTGATATTCAGTATGGTATGAGTATTGTCTTCACAATCAGATGGAGTAGAACTGTGGAAGGAAACAAGTCACGTACGTAGATTTAGACTCACTCGTTAGAATTGCATGAACCTAAATGGAAACAGTTGCATGTTACTATTAAAGTAGCTAGAGAGAATTTCATGCATTTATACATTTGGACCCACTCGTTATTATGAACAGATGCAGGCAGATATTTCAAATATCTTGAATAGTCTCTCCTTATTCCAATTGAACCAAGCTAAAAGGAAGTTCTCTATAAATAGACTAGCATTGCATGTTATGGATACAATACAAGCACTCTCATACATTCATTCCATTATCTATCCAATTAAGTTATCTTCTCTTTAACTCATAGTCCTCAGCCTCAGATAATCAGAGATGGCTAAGAGTATTTGTTTTCTGGTTATGATAATGATGATAGCATCAATGGTTGTTGACGCTGTAAGTATACTTAATCTCCCTATAATAGTAGTCATGCTAGAGAAAATATTTGAGATGACGTAGTTGTAATATTTGAGATGCCGTTGTAACTCCTGTAATTTTGGGTTCGGCCTTTTTCCTTTTTAATATAACTTTTCTTTCGGAAAAAAAGAAGAGGACCTTTCTCCATATTAAAAACACATACTGATAGAACATAGCGCCTGAGAAAGAAAGAAAAAAACGAAGTAGGAAACTTTTTTGAGAAGTAGTACGAAAAGTGACGGACACAAATTATCGGCCTACTATAATTCAACTGAAAGTGTTTTGCATCTACCCGGTGGCCACTTTTTTATTCATTTTTTTTGTAGTTTTGATGTATGAAAATTGGCATTTATCTATATTCTCACAGAAATGTTTATATATTTATACAGAGGCATTTGTTAGCTAACACTGGTGGCCTCGGGGATACCACTGGTGGCTTGCTCGGAAATACCAACCCGGGTGGCTTGTTCGGGAACAGCAACACCGGTGGCACTAATTTGCTCGGAGATAGCAACACAGGTGGTGTAAACGTACTTGGAAGCAGCAATTCAAAAGGGGTGAATGTGCTGGGGAAAAGCAACACTGGAGGCCTAAATCTGCTCGGGGATAGCAACACAGGTGGCGTAGCTGCACTCGGTAACAGCAATACAGGTGGTGTAAGTGGGCTTGTGAGCAGTAACACCGGTGGACTAAATTTGCCTAAAGTAGGTGGCATAACTGTGCCCCATGTGTAAATCTTCTCTGACGCAAAAGCGTGCGCATAGGTAGGGGAATTAGCACTCTTTCCGTTACTGTGGAGTCGTAAGGAAGAACTAGAAAAAAATAAGAAGGAAATATGGTTCCTAGGAGAGCACAATTCCTTATGAACAACCTGTATAATTAAGTTATTTGTAGCATTTCATCTATATATAAGTGTCATTTGCGAATAAATTATCATGTCAGATAACATGATTTGTAGTATTAACGGTCGAGAAAATGTTTGTTTCAATGAAGGATTGTTTTTCAATATAGCATGAAAAGATTTCCTTTCGATTTCATTTTTATTTGTGTGGTGTTTTTCAATTTCTAGTCCGTCGTATCTCTTCGGGTTCCAATTGTTTTTATTTTTTGAAAAAGGCAAGATTCAAATAAATAAGAAAGAGTGTCAAAATAGCACCCTCAAGTTCCAATTGTTCATATCTTTGAATATAAATTGGAAAAAGAACACTAGAAATTAGTGACCTGACTTTACAACCGAGTTCTTTAAAATATCAATTTGATCGTAAGTCGACTTTTCTATTAAATAAAAATCTTCAGAGATCATGCGCTACACGAACATGTGTTTTGATCGGTTTCTACCCAATGTTATTTTTTCATTTTTGCCCCTCGCCTGTGAAAACTTATCATCACTCTTGTTCGCTCATGTGTGTAACTTCATTGAGGAAAAACTTCACATGGAGAATTGGAACTAGGGGCGGTTCTTGTGTGTTGTAATCCTTACCCTCCCACTCCGAGAGGAAAAGAAAAAGATAATAGTAATGGAAAAGGTTTCACTTTTTAAGTCTTTAGCTGGAATTTACGTTTTAAGAATACATACCATACCTCGAGTGCGACTTTGTGCACCCGTACAAAACCAGGGGTGCACATTCCTCGTTGTCTGATACGCTTAATATTGGTTATTGATTTTTCTTCTCTTTTTCTTTAATAAATTTTTGGAAATCGGAATATATGGAGAAACAAAAAAAAAATCCTCTCTCTTTCCTTTTTAATATTTTCCTCGACTGATTCATCTCTTCAAAAGAAAAAGGAACAAACAACAAAAAATGGCTCCCCTGAATAATGTCTTGAGTTAAAATGTTCTAAACTAGACGCAGACGTCATAGTTTTTTCACTTTGATCTCAGTTTTAAGAAGTCCTTTTTTTAAGCAACGGCACATGATCTCAATGGATTCGTTACTTGAGATTTTCTGACGGTATATAGTCGTAATCCTGAGTCTCATTTAATTTGCCAACAGCATGAAAACGTACATGAATGAAACATTAAGTCTCAATAATTTGTTGATTTACGTTTTACTCTCAACATCTTGAGAACTTTTGTGGACTTGCTAAACCCATTCACTTGATTGTTTATCAACACTAATATCCTATGATCTGAAATCAATCAAATTTCTTTCTCTCCAGTTTACACGAAAAATTGATGATGGGCAATATAAGTAAATCAACATCATATTTATATGGGATGGAAAATTAAATTAATTTTTTTTTTTTAGTAATACAAGTGCCTCCGTTCTGTCATCAGAGGTTTTTTTTCCTTTACTAAAGCTATTAAATAGAAAAATTAATAAAAAAATAAGTTACACTAGCATCTTCGGCAAGAAGAACAAAGTGAAGAAATAGAGATGTATATAGATGGTAATTAACTGGGTTGTGATTTCAACTATTGTACTTCAATTCCCCGTGCATTACACCGATTGTAAAACACAATGATGATAGATTGGATTAATCAGGGTTAGACCACAGCCAATCATGAAAGGAGGAATGTGCGCCCCTGGTTTAGTAGGGGTGCACAAAGTCGCACTCCCATTCGTACGTACCTCGTCAATTAAATATTTGCAACTCGATTTTGTTAAATTTTTATGATTTAAATTGAGTATTCAAGACTCAAGAGAAATCGCGGCTGAAACTAGAGTTAGATTTTCTAGTCCCCACCCACAGATTCCGAGTTTCCTCGCTGCAGAGAATACTAAATACATTCTCAACCAACGAGAAGAAAACAATTTCAATCTAAATAATGGTGGAGAGACAAAGATATTACGAGTTGGTGGAACAAAATATAATTGTACGTCCAAATTGTCCAATCCATATACTGTGAGTCTGTGAGTTTACTAGCTAGCTTGCATGTGAAGATAATTAATTATTTTTCTTGTGATGTAATTTTAGAATTTAGTATCCGTCTTCAGATAAGAAGTGAAGGGGGGCAGGTCACGTACTATGTTGCTTTAGACCCCAGCCGTTAGAATGCAGCAACCTAGGACAGTAGTTGCATTTATTTAAAGAAAGTACTAGATATTTATTTATTTTGTCGGGCTAGGGTATCTAGACTACCGTGACTAAATCCTAGGTTAAAACCATGGAGCTCCCGATTCTTACCTGACCGGGTGAATGTATTTATTTTAAGAGTGACCATTGGAAATAATAGAACTCTTGATCGACATCTAGTTTGTGATCAGGTGAGTGCCAAAACCACTAGGCCATCTCCTATGGTTAAGTAGTAGATATATTAGCTGCCAGTAATTAGTAGTTTTCTGCCCCTTATTTCAAAATCCAAATGAACCTAGCTCAAAACTAGCTCTATAAATAGAGCTTGCATTGCTATAAATACAATACAAGTCTCGCACCAATTCAGTCATCTATCTTCGATTTTGTCAGTGACATAACTGTATCAAGTTGCTCATTTAGATGACCAGAAATGGCGAAGAGCAGTATTTCATCTACTATTTCTTTTCTTGTTATGATAATGATGGTACCGTCAATGGTTGTTGACGCAGTAGGTATACTTAATCTGCCTATCGTAGTTGTCGTGTAAATCTTTTCGCATGCATATTCAACACAAAATATAAGCCTGAAAAACAAAGGTACTAGGAAATGGAAAGCCGGCGTTATAGATTCGGTAACAAGCAGAAGTAGGTAACTGTTTTAGTACCACATCTCGGAAACAGAAAGAAGAATTGACCCTTTTCTGACAAATTCGAGCTACATTTTAACGCCGAGCTAAGCAACGTTAGCTTGTGACCCAAGTGGGGGCTAAAACATGGTCGGACAGCTAGAAACTGAATGTGGGTTTGGGGGTTGCAAGAAAAATAAATTAAGTCGTAACACCGGTAACACCGGCGGTAAATTAAGTCGGAACACCAGCGGTGGGTGTGTGTGATAGGAAGTTTGAGTTATGGAGTAAATCTGGCGAAGGCCCTGGATCACTCAAGAAATTAATTCTGCGAACAGATCCTTCGAGAGCCCCTGCTCACTGCTCACACAGACCCTCGATTGTCGGCCTCCAGGATTGATGAACTCCCAATTCGGCCCTTTGGGTCCAATTTGGTTTGGTGTATAATAAAAAGGTGTAATCTGGACACAGCTGAGACCCAGGGTGTTATACATCTGCTTCTGAAGCTCAACCCACCATAATATAACATAAAACCCATCGGGATATTTGGGTGCCCCGCCACATTCATTCTCTGTTGAACAACCAATCTTTTTCAGCTTGAATTAAGATGGACGTAAATATACAGAAGCTGATGTTTCTTCTACCGCTATTAAGTGGGGGCTATAAGATGGCTGGACAACAACTAGAGATTGAATTTTTCGGTTTCGGCTTTGCCAAGACCAAAAGAGCCATGTGTGGTGGGGTGTGCTGCATTTGCAGCTAGCCTAGTAGTGTGGCGTGTTGTAGGAAGGAGTTTAGAGTTTCCCGGCGAAGAGAGAGAGTCCCCTGCTCCTGCTCATGGCTCAGAATTGGTGAACTCCCAGCGTGTGAACTCCCAGCGTGTAAGGTGTATAAGAAAGTTGAAGCTGGAAACAGCTGAGACCAGGGTGTTATACATCTTCTTCCGAAGCTCACCCCACTACATAAATACTACAGGCTTGTGCGCGCCACATTCATTCTCTGTTAAACAACCAATCTTTTTTCACCTTGTAGCAGTTTCATTAAGATCGAAAATTTCAAACCACTTTCTTTGTATTTAAAGGTCTTGCATGGAGGGAACGGATTATGCCAGGATTTGAATCTTTTTGTTCGTTAGGTGTTGTTGTCAGGAACGTGTTGAGTCTTCCTGGTTCAAAGTTTAGTTTTGTTAGCAAAGAATACCGCGTGATGCTGCACGTACTGAAATTACTATATATGTTTAAATTTGTACATACATGGGATGAATCCAATAGTATCCTGGACAAGATCAGTCACAAGGTGAAAAGGATGAGTACTAGAATAATGGATCCCAGCATGAACGAAGCTGATGAAATTGGCAACGAAACGCCAGGCATGAATGAAGCTGATGAAGCTGACACCGTGGTGCAGAAACGAATAGACTCTTGGACACACACAAGAGAGGAAGGTGCTTGGGCTTATGATAAATGAGCGAAGCATTTCCAGAATAGGCAACCACGAATGCAGAAACGAGTTAGACTCTTGGCCAGAGATAATAAAATCCTGTAAACAGTAAGTTTTTCATATTGTCGGTCAACACCAACAACTACGACTTAATTATGCCGGAACAGAAAATCCCTCTATCCTAGTGCAAATGCCAATGGGATACCTTTTTGGCAGTCAAAGCATACAACACAACCAACCTCACCAACAGTCTAAAACTGAAAAAGTTCAACAGTCTAAACTGAGACGAGAAAGATATGAACAACAAAAAGAAAAAGTGTCTTGAAATCCAGATTGCCATAGAAGTTAGGACCAGACTTGGCATGATTCACATAAAACATTTAAGATAACCAGCTCAAGCATTCAAAAGGACGCAAAAGCGTGCACATAGGCTATGTTGTAAAAGGCGCTGGGCGAGGCGAGGCGCCAAGCCCTGCGCCTCACCTCGCCTAGGGATTAAGCCCTGCTAAGGAGCCCAGAAAAAAAAATTTGTTCATGGTTTGGCGCCTGGGGGCCTTTTTCTGCCAGGCGCTGGTCTTCCGCCTTTACAACATAGCACATAGGTAGGGGAATTAGCACTCCTTCCGTGCGCTTAGTGTAGTTGCGGAAAATCCCACAACTACACCCATTGTAATGATAATAACACAAAGCTTAAGTCATATGAATTGACCCAAACATTAATGATATTATTCACCACTTCGACACTAGTATGATCTTCTCAAACGCTTTATATTGATTGTGTGATGTTTTTACAGTGATTACAAGACTGGTTTGTATACAGTAATGGAGAAATATGAGATGAAAGCTAAGTTCTAATGGCTTCTTTCTTTTCTCTCTTGACAAATTCCTTAGCCATTTTCTCTCAATCTCTCTCTCTCTATCATTTTTGAGCCCTTATATAGGCAAATGTAACAATAAAATACAACTATGATTCACATGCAAGATCTCAGTTGATTGTTTCTGTTCAGGTTTGTCTTATTCGCCAGGCTTTGAGAGCTGTCTCTATCTGTCGCGCTGCTACTCAGTCCTTCGTGCTTCTTCTGTTGAGATGATCATCACATTGTCTTTACTTGCAGCTGCTCTTCACGCCTTTTCTCTATTATCGCGTAATCACTCTTCGCCTTATTTCCTGATAATTGTTGTCTCTTCATACTTAAGGTTGTGTTGATAAGAGCGAAGTTGTAGATTTGTCTTGTGAGATATTTCTCCTCTACATTTTGCCTCTTCTCGCGTTGTTCTTCTGCAAGTAGAACAATGCGAGAATCCTAGCTTCGCATCTGTGGCTTTTCACTTTCTTTTACCCGACATCTCTCCGGTTTTTCCGTATGATTATCTACACATGCAGTAACTCATCTTTTCCCGATTGACACATCAATGCTTTTATTCTTGACCGGTTACTGCCACAGCTGGTTCTCCTATTTCAATAAATACCTTTGAAGAGAGAGATTCATCTTTTGTACTTTCTTGTTTCTTCTTCTTCTTTGTTTCGAAAGAACCTGTTTTCATAAAAGCCTGTCTGTTTTGAAAAATTTTATCATTATGTCGAATCAATCCATAATCCCTTCTTCTACTAAATCATCTC
The DNA here is from genome assembly GCA_023531105.1 of Papaver atlanticum. Lineage (NCBI taxonomy): Eukaryota > Viridiplantae > Streptophyta > Magnoliopsida > Ranunculales > Papaveraceae > Papaver > Papaver atlanticum. Next base: position 693,331 of record JAJJMB010008995.1, read on the forward strand.
CCCGGTAAGTATCTGTATTTTGTTTAAGTTTTTAGCAATTGACTGGGTATTTGGGTTTTTCTTGTTTCTGCTGCTGCTGCTGCTAGTGTTCTTTATATTTTGTCTAAGTTTAGTATTCCCATACTTATTTCCGTATGTAAATCTGCTGCCTCAGACTTACTCAGTCCAAACCTCCAGTGAATCCTGCTGGTGACCGAAAAAGGGTGAAGAAGAAGGGTTCCCAAAAGCCGAAACCTACGTCGGATAACGAGAGTTCTCCTCAAAAAAGGGTTTCGCACAACAGGGCCCTTGTGACTGTCGTGAGTCAATTATCGCTAGTGGCACATGCTCCCATCGCACTTTCTGCACAAGCAAAGGGAGAGATGACCGCTAGTCTTTCTCCTCAACCTCTTTCTACACTTGCTCCTATTCGCGCCCATGAAGGCTATTCTGTGGAAACAATATGTTCTTCTCCGATGATGTCGTTGCGAAGAATGAGATGGCTGCGAATCCTATAGTGAATAACGCGGCTGCCGAGGCTTCTAAGTGGTCCGAGTTAGCTTCTCTCGGATTAGGTATTTCGCCTCCAAAAGATAATTCTGAGCCGTCCCATCTTTCTAAGCGCGATAAACTTATCGCTGTTGAATCCGAGGTAGAGCTTCTTTCTGCTGATATTAATTTTTCTTCCTTTCGCTATTTGTCTTGACCTTGAGGATTTGGTATTGTAGGAATTTTGTCGTCGTTTGGTTCAGCATGAAGAGTTCTGCAAGTTTGAACAAATTATTGATGACTTGAAGGAGCAGGTATCCAAGATAATTGCTGAAGAGAATGGTGTTGCTAAGCTTCGCATGAAAAATAAGAGTTGAAAGGTGAGGCTTTTCAAATGTTTGTGCCTTCCATAAATGCTTTGCTTTTGTATCGCTCTTATGGATTTTAGGTCTTTCGTACTTAAGATTTAAACCGAAAATGCACGTCCGAACGGTATGAATTTGAATTCGCCGCGAAGGATGCCAGAGATGAATGTGTCGCCCTGAAGGATCAGATTACTCAGTTGGAAAATGATCATTCGCGTTTGCATTATCAAGTAGTGGGACTCCAGGTTAATAATTCTGGTTGGCATGCTCGGTCGGATCAACATAGTTCTGTGTCTGGTCAACTTGTTAGGGCTCTAGAGGTGTCCAATATGATGAATCGCACTCTTCTTGACGAGAATCGAACTCTTTCTAATGACAATCACTGTTTGAAGGATAATAAGCTTTATTTTGATGGCGTGTTTTATAGGCTTCAATGAGATCGCAACTTATTAGAGAATTCTCTTCGATCTCAGAAAGATGTGACTGACGATTTGGCACTGAAGTTGGTAAAAGTGTCAGGTGAAAGGGATGAAGCCTGCCAAAGTAGGGATAAAATGTTGAAGGATCTTCGGTTACTTCAAAATGCTATCCATCAACCTGTAGTTTCGCATGACCTTTATGTAGTTGTTTCGCGGGATGAAGGTAGTCGTGAAGGCTGCCACACTTGCTGCCTCAGTATTGTCTTTCTGTTTAGGTTTTTCCATTCTGATCTACCTTTTGATTTTTTTACAGAGGAGGTTGTCGCACAAAATAATAAGCTTGCGACTTTCCAGGAAGAACTGATTAAAGCTCAATAAGAACGAAATTATTCTTCTAAGAAACTATCTACGGTTTCTCGTTTGATGGCCGATCTATCGAGTGAGCGTGATGAGTTGCGATAGGCTAAAGAGGAGTTGGGGCGTTCTTATTCCTTTCTTGATCAAGAATTCCAGTTGTTCATGGATGGAGCTGCTAAGAAGTATTCCAAGGTAACACAGCGACGCGTGAACAAAGAGTCTCAGGTCGCAGTGAATTGGGTTTGCGAGAAGCATGGTCTCCCACGTGAAGATTATCCTCAAGTTCCCGTTAGTGATGACGAAGAAGATGAAGATTTGAACGCGACCTTATATCTGGGCGTACACATTGATGATGAGGAATCTGGTTCTGTTAATTCTGAGTATGATGATAAAGAAGGAGACCATTCCCAAACCAAGGGTGGTGGTGTCGTGAACGAGCAAGTTGCTGATTGTACTGATGCTTTTGTGCAGACTACCCTTTCCATGCCCGAAACCACTGATTCTTCTTCGGTTGTTCCTGATGTTATTCCTTCTTAGATTTTGTTATTTTCTTTAATTGTGGACGTCTTTGTCTTGTTCTTGAATGATTTTCTGGGTGCTCCCAAGCTTGGGGGCATAATTTGATCTTCTAATTGTATTTTCTTTTCTGCATTCAAAAATAAGGAAAGTGACCAAATTCTATTTATGAGATATATCTCAGTACTTTTTTCACATCTAACTGAGGAGGTGGAAGGCATGTAAGTTTTAGTATTCCCCTACTTGCCTCTGCTTTCCACCTTCACAGGAAGATTCCTCTTCTAAGTAACATGTGTTATAGAATTCATAGGTGACATGAATAGTTGTATATGCGAACTAGAAGATGTTGCGAAAAGGAATAGGATGCAAAAATTTGTTTATGGTTTACGCGAATAATAAGCTAAGGTGAAAATTAAATGTGTATCTGTATCTTAATGCGCTACTCAAGCATGCGAGATCATGTCATAATTGTAGGTTTGATGCTTGTGCAAAACCAATCTATAATTTAATTGGGTATACTGTGCATCGCATAGTAATGGATAATCATGAGATGGAAATTTATTCTGGTACTGTCTAGCATGTTACGTCAAGCAATTATGTCAAAGTCTAGGATATTATTTCAATTTTTAAAAATACTTAGCTTAACGAGAGCGCGTTTCCGTATTGCTCCTTCGTGCCTCGACACGATCTTTCATTGCCTCAGTTTCCTTCGCGCTCCTTTGTAATTTGTTTTCGCATAATCTTTCATAGGTCTTACTTGCCTCCTAACTAAGGTCTTATTTCCTTCCCCCACATAGAGAACTTAAAGGACCTATGGTCTCCTTGGGAAGGGTCTTCAACAGAGGGCGACGAAATATCAGTTCCATGTGATCTTGCGAGTCATTGGCCATCGATCTCGCCTTATCCGTGTTAGTATTTTTACCTCCTCAGGTTGTATTTGCGATAATATGTCAGGTCTTAGATACTCCTGTGAGTACAAAGTCCCAACACATTGTCGTCTTTTACACAATTCAGCTCCCTAGTGGAGGGTGTCGTCCCTTTATATTCCCCCTGAGTTTCCCTTTCAAGGAGGTCACCCCTAACCATTTCAGTTGGGATCCTCCCATCCATTCATTCAACAATCAGTGTTATCATGATCTCATTCCTTCCGCCGATATGGCTTTTGGGTACAAGACCACACCCTAAGTGGGGTTTCTTTGGGACCGAGTGTATCCAAGCCAGGAACTCCTTCTACTCCACTGGTCATGTTTCTACACCCTATGCCGGAGAACTTATTCGCTGAGTGGTTCATTCTCAGTGGCCTCCGACGGATAGGCTTATATTTCGCCCCAATATAAGTGACTTCTCCATGATTTTCCCAATATGACTCGCGTTAGGGATTATGGTCTCCTCTTACGTGATCATGCTAAAACGCTGTCGCACAATCACGCGAACTAAGTTGACACGCCAAAATTGGGTACCCAGCCTCCCTAAGTAGAGGTTTTAATATGTAACTTGCTGCCCCCTATTGAGGTCTTACGTAATAGTCGCGTAGACTTTGTTTCACATTTGGCTTGTTCGTATATAAAAAGAACTTTGCTTCGCATTAATGGTTTTTTGGTTGGAACATAGCTTAATTTCTTCATTACATGATTTCATCATTGCATATGTCTTTTGGATGGTAAATCAGATGTGATGTATATTCCTGTCTTAGAACATAGCTTGATTTCTACATTACATCATAGCTTGATTTTTTTTTGGTTGCTTTCGCAAGGTCAGCCTTAGTTTCTTGCTGATGACTTGCGATTCTTTCCTTGCTCATATCGCGAACTGAATCATCGCTTGTTGCGCAATTGGAGATTTCATTATTATGGACCTTCCATCTAGATACCAATCCTCCCAAGTTTTTGCCTTGTCTTCTTTCCAAGCTGAACAGCGTGCCTCTTTCCGTTTTAAGCAAATTAAGGTAGGAATATGCGTCTATGTATGCACTCTGCAACTCTGGGGAGGGCGTAATTAATATCCATCTTTTGAGAGTGCTTATGCTTTGTCGCCTCGCCTTGTTTCGTCTTCTTTTTAGGAGATACGCTGCGTGACCGATCAGTCCCACGAAATGCTCTTACTTCACCGTGTTTTAATACTCTCTTGAATTTTCGTAAGCTTGCATTCGCGCTCATAGTATTGCATTTAGCCTTATCCTTCCTTTTTGCATTTCGCCCAAAATTTTTGCTCTGATTGCCTTATTCTTTCGCGTAGTCCTTTTCTTCCGCCCCTATCATATTGATCATGAATATTTCCGCCCATTTATCATCTTTCACATTTTGTCTTCGTCTTTCTTTTAACTTTACCTTCCCCTCGTATTGCTTCACATCCAATTCGTTACATCTCTTCGCACTGGTACAATCCCCTAAGATCTCTCCTATTCCAGATGGCATGGGGAACCGTATTCGCCTGTGGTAAGTTGAAGCGGCTCCCATTACTCCGTGTATCCAGGGCCTCCCTATGATGGCATTGTATGGTGATTCCAATTAAGCTCTATTGCCTCTGCTAACTTCATTCTTCCTCCTCCTCTTCTACTATTGTTTTTCATTGCTTCTTTGAGCTCTTCTAGCTGTTGTAGTATGGCTTGGTTCGCATTAGTTTGTTCTGTCATCCCTGGTTCCATTACTGCCTCAAATCCTCCTTGTTCGTTAAAGAAAGCTTATTATCCTTCAAACAACGATTGTCATCAGAAAGAGTTCGATTCTCGTCAAGAAGAGCGCACATCATATGATTTGAGACCTTATATAGGAAAATGTAAAAATAAATTACAACTATGATTCACATGCAAGATCTCAGTTGATTGATTCTGTTCAGGTTTGTCTTATTCGCCAGGCTTTGAGAGTTGTCTCTATCTGTCGCGCTATGACTCAGTCCTTCGTGCTTCTTCTGTTGAGATGATCATCGTATTGTCTTTATCGTGCAGCTGCTCTTCGCGCCTTTTCTCTATTATCGCGTAATCACTCTTCGCCTTATTTCCTGATAATTGTTGTTTCTTCGTACTTAAGGTTGTTTTGATTAGAGCGAATTTGTAAATTTGTCTTGTGTGATATTTTGCCCCTACACATAGGTAGGGGAATCAACACTCTTTGCGTTATTGTGGAGTCGTAAGGAAGAACTAGAAAAAAAATAAGAAAGAAATGGTTCTTAAGAGAGCACAATTCCTTACGAACAACTTGTATAATTAAGTTATTTGTATCTTTTCATCTATATATAATGTCATTTGCGAATAAATTATCATGTTAGATAACATAATTTTTAGTATTAACGGTTGAGAATATGTTAGTTTCAATGAAGGATTGTTTTTCAATATAGCATGAAAAGATTTCCTTTTGATTTCATTTTTACTTATGCGGTGTTTTTCAATTTCTAGTCCATTGTATCTCCTAAAGTTCCAATTTCTTTATATTTTTGAATAAAAATTGGAAAAAGAATACTAGAAGAAACATATCTTTCAGATTATAAATCGGATTTATAATACTCCCTGCGTTTTTAAAATTAGGCTAAAATAAAAGTGATAGATCTCTTTCTTGGAAAACAAATATAATGTACAGAAAGTATATGGGAGATCTATACATGGAACAATAAGCGTCCATGAATATGATTGTGTGGAGCTAGGCATATCTGAAAGAAGCATAAAATCCCATGGAGTGAAATTAAAACGTAACGGGGATATTTTTTATTCCCTGAAACAAGTTAGTGACATGACTTTCCGACCAATTTTTTTTTCCGGTCAATAGGAAAGGATTCATTGAGAAAAAAGGTATTTAAGGGGGTACCTATACCCAATAAATACAACCGACAAAAAAAAAAAAAAAAGGAGACCGATTTTTGGAATCGATCACCCAGAGAAAAGGAAAAAGAACAAAGAGCCAATAAAAAGAAAAATAATGTCAAATTCTCTTTGTTCGCCAACAATCAGAAAAATAAATGGGCACTTGTTTCATCTTCTTCTTCACAAAACCGGCACACCCTATCCACATCCATACCCCTTCTAAAAAGCTTGTCCGTTGTCATCAACCTTTCATGGTATAGAAGCCATAGAAAAAAGTTTACTTTGTACGGATAATGTCAACTCCAAATAATCTCACTTGGGAAGCTAATATCTTCTTTACGACCAAGTTCATTAAAATATCAATCTGATCGTAAGTCGACTTTTCTATTAAATAAAAATCTTCAGAGATTATGAGCTACACGAACATGTGTGTGGATCGTTTTCTACCCAATGTTTTTTTCCTTCATTGTTGCCCCTCGCCTGTGAAAACTTATCATCACTCTTTTTCGCTCATGTGTGTAACTTCATTGAGGAAATACTTCACACGGAATCGGAGAAACAGAACTAGGGGCGGTTCTTGTGTGTTGTAATCCTTACCCTCCCACTCTGAGAAGAAAAGAAAAAGATGATAGTAACGGAAAATGTTTCACTTTTTAAGTCTTTAGATGGAGTTTACGTTTTAAGAATACATACCATATACTAAAAATTTGCAAATCGATTTTGGTAACTTTTACCGCTTAATATTTTTATGATTTAAATTGGGGGTAATTTGCATTACCTCCCCTGTAAAGATTGGTAATTTGCATTACCTCCTCTACAAAAATAAAATTAGCAAAACCTCTTTTCGTCAATAATTTCGTCTATTCCAAGTTAGTTAACTCAGCACTAACTTACACGTTGTTTTTGAAGGGGAGGTAATGCAAATTACCAATCTTTACAGGGGAGGTAACACAAATTACCCCTTTAAATTGAGTATTAAAGACTCAAGAGAAATCGCGGCTGAAACTATCTAACACCTTTAAAATCCTAAGTCATATGAAGCCCCACGTCACGCAGTGACAGAAACTCCCCCGTATCTTAAAAGTGAACACCACCCACCTCACCAAATTGCTCCAAAATTCTCTCCTCACCAAATTGCAGAGAAATTTTCTCTTTTTGCTTCGAATTTCTTTCAAATATTACGTGGAGAAAAAGAAAAGGGAAAACAAAATTGTTTCCAGAAAAAGAAAAAATAATAATCTGGGAGCAAAAAAAATAACCTAACCTAGACGCAGTTTTTTTTTTTTTTTCTTTCGTGTGTTTTCTCCTCCTTCTCTCCTTCTCCATCTCTCTGTTCGTCACAAAAGATTTGATAATTATTTTATTTTTGGTTTTGCAGGAACGATTTTTGCTAATGATAAACCCTAACTCTTTTATTTATGTTTCTTTGATTCTCTAAAATCTATACTATTTCCAATCCCTATGGGTCTTTGTTTTCTTCTTCTAAACATTTCTCCAAACCCTATTCACTATTCCGGAACCCTATTCATTAAAACATCTATTTGTTACAGAGAACCCTATGCGTCTTTGTTTTCCATTAAAACATCTGTTTATTACTGGGTTACAAATTATGAGAACCCTAATCTGATTAACTAACTCTTTTGTTTTGTTACACAGATTAGAGTTGATTCACGGTTGGGTTTATCTGGAACGAAGCTAATCTGACCAAGGTAATATGAACCAAGTTTAGTGTTTACCGTATTAGAGTTAATTAAATCGCTTATATTAGAGTTTGTGATCAGTAATTTGTTTGTTAACGTGTGATATCATTGTTTTTCCTTCCATGAGACTAAAAACCTTTCCCCCATCTACTTTGTTTTATTCTTATTAGTTTCTACTTTCAAACTTAGTGTATATCTTTACATTCACAAGTTCAAGTAATGTCTTTTTTTTTATTCATAGTGTTCATGATTGATAAGATCTTGCTTCTTATTTTGACATATTCTCATTTTTACTGTTACTGAGTGCAGAACAAGAGGCCCAACAGATTGTTGCAAGTGCTAGAAACGGTAAGCATATCATATACCTGAATTGAAAGGTTTTATTTGGATATTTTTTCGGCATACGAGTAATTAGTTTGTACAATCACTCAGGTATAAGATATTTGTAGTAAGAAATTAGCGATCGAAGCAAGCGAGAGAGAAAAATCATCATTCTATATGCACAAATTTCGTCTTTTTTTTTTCTCTTCTTTTTTAGATCAAGTATTGCTTCCATCGATCCTATTTCTTATATTTGTATTGCTGGAAGGACAACCATTCTTTACAAATATTATCGAAATATGAAGAGGCTCCACAACCAAGTTACAAAGTTGCCATTATTCTTAATGTAGTTGCATCTTTCCTTATGGCTACATACAAGTAAATCTAAAGGCTATAAAACTATTAACATTCAAGATTCAAAGATAAACAAGATGTAAAGAACATGAAAGTAAAGATTAACACAAGCATATAACGTGGTTCGGCCATGAAGACCTACGTCCACGGGAAAGAAGATGTTTTCTTTATTGATTAAGGTCTTACCCTTGAAAGAGTTACAAATATCACTTAGATTTTTTAGATTTCTCTTTCTCTAGATCTCTATCAGGAATTCTCTGCAGAAAGACCATCTAAAATTACATGTCCATCTCCTTCTACATGAACTGGTGTTTATAGGCAATTTAGACTCGTGAAGGCCTGGTCTCGCCGAGCTAGTGGAGCTATCGTACATCTTCTTGTTACTTCGGACGAGATCTATACTATCCCTCGTGATGGCCTACTTGGTTTTCCTTCCGAGTCATCTCGCTTCGTGCGTAATTGTGTTGCTCTTCCTTGGGACCTCATGCAGCATCACCTTTAGGTTATAGTATAGATCGCCTGAGTCTTGTAATATGATGTAGATTCGTCCACGCCTCTTCTGATCCTTCATTAAATGCAGACCTTCTTTTTAGACTTGACCGTCTGAGCAGATTAGACCACTCCTCACACGCGTCATGCATGTAGCGTTGTAGCACATGTCTCGATTCGGACGCAATCACCTTTTAGAGTATGATTCGATGTTTTCATCTTATCACCTTATCATGAAACCATCCCTTGAGATGTTGACATGAGGCCATCGGGTATTTTACCCTCATATTTTGCTCATTTTGTTTTCATTCTGCCAAGGGCATGATTGGGAGAAAACTTCCTTACCGTCCCGTCTTTATCGCCACGTCCGAGATTCTCGCCACATCTGCACTTTTAGTGCGCTTTTACCTGTTGGACTTGGGGCGCCAGTTGATAGTCCATTGGTTTCTTATAAAATCTTTTGGGAGAAGAGAATGATGTCTTTATTTTCTGTTTTAAGAATTCAGAACTTTTTCATTCTTTCTCACCTCTGTCTTTTGTTGTTCCTTCTTAACTTCTTGTCTCCTATAAAGAAGTTCATTATGTCTGGGAGAAATTCGCCATCTCGACCTCCAAGACGGTATAGCCTCTTTTCTTTGTTCTTGTTTTTGTCTTCTTAGTCCCCAGCGAGTTATCAGCCCAATGGCAATTTTTATAGGATCGCTCGAGAATGTGCTCGGCGAAGTCAAGGAAAGGTTACTGAGCACGATCTGAATGAGTTCATCTCATCTCAGAAGGATCTGTATACGCCTGCAACTTTCGTGGAGAACTATTGGTGCCAAAAGTACGATACATTTGAGGGCTTTGGAGTTGGGATTTCTTGGTATCGGCGACCTCTCCGAGGTCCTCCTCTTATGTCCGATTTGGATCCTCCTTCTTCCAGCAATCTTGCACTTCGCAAGACTCATGATCCCAAGTTGTTTTTGGCTCCTCTTCGTATTGTGGGGCCTTACATTTTTTGCTGGGATGAGACTGGCGATGTCCTTCCTGGGATTCCCGAGATGCATAGTCATCTGCCACCTTACAGGCCATTGGAGCTTAAATGGGTTCCTTCTCGTAGACGTTCTTCACAAACTGCTTGACCTATTGAGGATGCTAAGGTAGAAAATATTGTCTTAATGTTTTAACGTATATATACCTTGCCCCTTTTTTATGCCTTAGAATATGATGTTGTTGTATTATTTTAGCAGAGGAGGAGAGTCGCTGATGGTTCTGTGCCATCTACTGCTCCTGTGGAGGTTGCAGAACATGCATTGGAAGTTGATATTGGTGCGTTGTTTGGAGAGAATGAGATGGTGGACCTTGGTGAAGGATTTTTTTGTGATATTGATGATGCATTGTTGGATGAGGCTGCTAATCTCGATGGCACTATCATTATATCAGAGGTGGGGATGCCCCAAGCGATTAACCTCGTCGATAAGGGTGTTCTTCATGATGTAGGTGCTCGGGTTGGTGGCGGTGTTGGTACTGGCATACCAAGTACTTTTGCTACAGCGGCTCCTTCTAGTTCATCTTCCACCGTTTTTGGTGGTGGATCCGAGGCGATGAAGATGCTTTGTTCGGATCAATATGCTCGGCTAAGCGAGGACGATCAACCTCGTATTTTAACTTCTTTGCCTAAATCCGCTCAGCATCAGCTTGTGCAGGTGGTATGTATTTGACTATACTTTCAATAGTATGCGATTTATTATTGCCTCAGTTAAAGTTTTTCTAACTGGTAATGTTGTCTGATTTACTAGAGCAACAATCTGAGGGTTGGTATGATGTCCGCGACTCATGTTGCTAGGAAGCGAGCTAGAGATGCTGAGCACGAGAATCAGAATCCGCGTCTTGCTGTGGAGATGGCCAAGCAAGAGGCTTTGTCCTTTTGCCAAGATAAAAAAGAGCTGGAAGGTATTTATTTTTTCCTTTGTCTAAGTTTTCATCTCCATAGTAGGTTCTAGAGTTATGAATTAGTACCCTCTATTGGTAGCCACCGTCAAACATTTGGAGGAGAAGGTAGATAATACTGGTCATAGGCATGCTAGGGAACTGTGCAATCTGAGGCTCCATGTGAACCATCGCCAGTGCAAGATTGGTTCCTTTGAACATGAGAATGCACAACTTCAGAAGGATGTGGATGTTCATCGAGATCGCATCGTTGAGCTTCGTGAGATGATAGATAAATCTAAGCAGATGGTTGTAGCTCGCTCGGATGAGATCAAGCTCCTCCGAACTCAAAAGGATGGGCTTATTGAGTGGCAATCGGACCATATGCCTCTGCTAGCGCAGGCAGGGGATGACAGAGAAGAGTTAGTGCGTCTCAAGCGAGATTTCATCCAGCTTGAAAAGGAACGTGATAGACACATGTTATCATGCCCGGCTGGCGATGCTGTCATAACTCCTGTTGAAGCACAGATTAGTGCTTTAGATAATCAAAAGGTCCAAGTGGAACAGACCTTAGCTTGTGTTTTAATTGAACATAAAGGTTGCATATTAGCGGCTTTTGATTTTTATTAATCTCATGCTTTTGTGAGTTATTTTTGTTATATTGACTGTCTCCTTTTATTTCTCTTGCAGAGGCTCGTAAGCGTAATGCAGAGTTGGAGAGGTAGTTGGAGGAAGTGAAGATGGCCAAACAAAGTATTGACAAAGAGCTTAATGAATTGGTGAGCAACCATGAGGAAGAGCTGGAGGCTGAGCGTGCTAATAAGAATCTGAAGTTGAGCAATCTTCATGCTAAATATAAGCTTATGATAACAAATGCCTGCAAAACTGCCGTTCTTCGTGAGCGTCAAAGGGTCGCTGCTGCTGCTGTCAATGTTCCTGTTGGGCCTGAGTCCGAGCAAGTTACTCCTGATACTGTCGAAGGTGAGGATCATGTGGACATTGATCAAGGTGTACCTGGCGATGGGCAGGTTTAAGTCCCTCAATTCTTTTGCTCATATAACCTTTCCTTTTCTAAGAACTTCTTGTTTTCTCCTTTTTATGTTTAAACCTAGTGTTGTTTTTGAGGTAATGTTTAGGAAGACATTATTTGGTAAGTCCTCGTGCTCCTTGCGAGGCAATGTTTAATTGGTTTTACTGGTCAGTACGCTAACCAAGTCCTCTTCTGTGTTGGAGGCATTATTTTGCTACTCATACTTTAATAAGTCCTCATATGTGGGAGGCAATAATACTTTCTTTTGAAGTAGTTGTTTAAATGGATGATAATTTCCTTAGTTGAATTACATCACATGATGTGTGTATTTTTGTGGCTCCCGGAAGGTTTTGTACATGCTGTTGGTCCAACCATGGGTGACAAAGCCAAGGAGTGATCAGTTCTTTAATTGGATAGGGCATCTCTTACGGTGTTGGGCTTTAGGTATAACACATTTCCCTTCTCGCCTTGGTCTGATGCCTTCATGGGCTCGGTTTTTTAATAGTGTCCAGTTTAGGTTACACTCGCCCCAGGGTTGAGTGATCGTTTATTTGAGTCACTTGCTTGTTAACCATTGCTTGTAGGGCAATATCTAAGTCAAGTGATTTTTACCTTAGCCAAAGGTGAGTACCTTGATTCTGGATATCTCCTGTTATGGAAGGACATCATCCGATTTCGTGATCGTGATGGCATTACCTTGGGTCTGTTCCCGTCTTAGGTAGCTTAGGGTGTCCCCCGCTTCATCGTTCTTCATTCGGCTAGATGGCATTGCCTTAGGTCTGTGTTCATCTCGGGCATCTTAGGTATTTTACCCGCATCATTCATTGTAGAATGAAAGGTGTGGCTAGCACCGTGCCATAATCTTGATGGGCTTTTATGATAATGCAAATATGATATGATTATGCTACATGCAGATGCAAAAACAAATAAAAAAGAATTAAAACAAAAATTGCAAGTAAAATAAATAAATCAAAGTGAATCGAAAAAGGGGGTGCAAAAAATTGCAAGAAATAAGTACACAAAAGGAGTAATTTTATTATTCTCAAATGAGGGTTCATAAGCTCTTAGTACATTCAAGTAAGGTTTCATGACCTTTTACAAGTAGGGATTCGAGCCCTGTTTTCATATTTTTATCTTTCTAAGCGATGAGCTGTTTAAGCATCGTATTGCTTTAGGTATTTGATGTTCCAGGGGCATTCTAGTTCTTCCCCATTAGGTTTGAGCAATCTGTATGCTTCATCGCCTACTTTGGCTATGACTGTGAGTGGTCCTTCCCAGATGGGAGCAAATTTTTTTGAATCGCGCTGGTATGGCGGGATCTCGCGCCAGACTTTATCACCTGGGCTAAATTGCCTCAGATGAACACGTTTTTTGTATCCTTGGGCTAATCTCCGATGGAAATTTTCTATTCTCTGGAGAGCTATTTATCGATTTTCCTCGAGATCGTCTTGCTTAACGAGTATCATGTCCGAGCTTAGGGTTTTTTCCCAAGCCTCGGTCTTGGTCGTCAGGATTATCGCTTCAGTTGGTATGATTGCTTTTGTACCATATGTGAGAACGAAGGGGGTCGTCCTTGTTGCTCCTCTTCGTGTGGTCCGATAGGCCCGTAGTACATTGCGTAATTGTTCACATCGGCTAGTCCCATTTCCGTCTAGATTCATCCTGAGCATATATTTGATAGCTTCATTAGGGTAACAGTATAGACCTCGGGGAGTGAAGAAGGCCTTATGCTCATGATCTTCCTCGTCGAGTGAGATTTGGTTATAACCTGAATACCCATCTATTAGGGACAGTAGTTCGTGTTCAGATGTTGCTTCCACAAGATGATCGATATTGGGGAGCGGAAAGCTATCCTTTGGACATGCCTCATTTAAATCGTTACAATTAATGCAAATTCTTACTCCTTCATTTTTCTTTGGTATTATCACCATGTTGGGTATCCGTATCGGATATTGTACTTCTCGGATGACTTCTGATGCCTTCATTTTCTTTAGTTCTTTTTGAATCGCCTCGTGATACTCCGGTGCCACCTTTCGTATCTTTTGCCTCATAGGCTTGTGCTTTGGATCATTTTTCAAGTGATGATGACAGACTTCTGGATCTATTCCAGGTATTTATCTCATATGCCCTGCAGAGACATCAGAGTATTCTTTTGATGATCGTACGAACTTTTCTTCCTCCTCTCTGTCGATGAGAGTTCCGATCTTAACCATTCTCAGGTTTTCGGTTGTTATGATATTTATTTCCTTCGAGGGTTCTGAGGCCGAGAAGTTTATCTTGAGCTCTTCATCATCGGAGAGGTCTTGTGGTTGCTATAAGAGCTCCTTGGGTGAGTCCGAGATTGGTACATTATCCGAGGCTGGTACGTCGTTTGAGCGCTTCGCTTCGTTTATTATTGCTATATAAGCATCGATAACATCCTGGCTATTAGCATTCTTGGCCCTTTTCTTCTTTGCTTTTGGGGAATTTACCATGTTCTCATCATTCTATACATCCATGTTGTAACAGTACTTAGGTTCGCCTGAGTCTCCAATGATCTCTGCGATCCCATCGGGTGTTGGAAACCTTAGTCTCTGATGGTAGGTCGAGGAAACTCCTTTAAACCCATGGACCCAGGATTGCCCGACAATGGATGTGTAGGGTGAAAGTACATCTACTACACAGAAAGTGGTTAGGGTGAGGATTTTTCCTACTTGAATTTCCAGGGTGACCTCGCCCCTTGGGCGGGTCGACGAGCCATTGAAGCCAAATATGTTATAGGTAGATGGGATTAGGCATTCGTCTCTAAGACCCATTTGTTAGAATGTTTCATAAAACAAGATTTCGACGGAACTTCCTCCGTCTATTAGTATTTTTGGCATGGCCCATGGAAATACCTTAGGATTTTCTTCCTCGCCCTCATGTTCAGGGAGTGCGATTTCCATCGTAACCACAAGTGGATCGTTGTGGTTTCGTTCTTCATCAGGTGCCTCAGAGGTTGAAAAACTGATAGGTATTTTCATCCACTCCTACATGGAGGTTATTTTTCCACACTAAAGATTTCGTCACCTTCGATGTTTCGCTTGTGGATTCGTCCTGTAATACTTCCTTCAGGTGTAGAAGCAGTGATAGCTGAGTGCGATATCGTATTGCATCCCAAGTATTGTGCCTCGCGTGGTATTTCTACGCGATGTATGGGTGTTCCTGCGGTTGGTTGGATCGCTGGCTGAGCGATATACTCCTGGAGTTTTCCTTCATCAATCATGTCTTGCACCATCATCTTCAGATCTCTACATGAGTCCGTCGTGTGGCAATAGAATTGGTGAAACTCACAGAAGTCTGTTCTGTTCTTAGCACGCTCGTGCTTCTTCCCTCTATTCCATGGGTAGGTTATTTTTTATTTTCCATCAATCTTCTTAAGGATTTCAGATATAGGGGTGTTCAGCTTCGTGTAGACTGGGTCTACGAACTTTCCCTTCTTTTGTTGGGCTTGGTCTCGCCCTTTCCATCCTCCACTTCGATGTTTATCGAACTGGAAAGATCCGATGTTGGATCCCCTGCTCCTTGGGATAGTGCTTGAGAGTTCTGTGGTTCTACCACATTTTCTCCTCTATTGTTCCTTCTTACCAATTTGTCGTGAGTACCATCTTGTAGTTCTTCAAGGGCTATGTAGCCCTCTTAAATCTTTCTCAGTTTCCCTAGATTATGTGGCATGGTCTCGTACATGCGGACAAATATGGGGTATGTCTTCCTTAGACTGTTTTTGAAGCCTAAGATCGCGTAGGTCTCTGGGACTCTTTCGATCTCGGCACATAATTTTCTCCAACGAGTTACCAGAGAGCGGAGTTACTCGATGGGTCCTCGGGCTAACTGGAACAGCATGTCAATTTCGGGTTTGACTCGGCTGTTATGTATGTATGTTTCTAAGAATAACTCGAATAGATGATCAAAAAATTTAACCGATGCTCTGGGAAGGTTATTGAACCACATTAGGGCCTTATCTTTTAGACTGGCTGGAAAGAACCTACACATCACCACATCGTAGTTACCCTACTGTGTCAGTGTCATGTAGTAGGATCTGAGATGTTCGATTGCATCGCCGGTCCCATTGAAGGGAGTTGCAAACATTGGGGCGAGCATTTCCTTGGAAATGGTTGGGCCAATAGTCTCTAAGATAAGGGAGACTGTCCAGCCTCTTGCAGTACTTCCTTCAACTTTTTTCCTTCTGGTTTTACTGTAGCCTCTCTGCACATCGCTTCGAGTTAACAGAGTCGGGCTTGTAATTGGTCGTCACTGTGCCTCGTTTCGGCCTTCTTCCTTCGTTCTTGCGTTCTTTCGGGCGAGTAGAAAGCTTCTGGGCGGCGATATCTTGATCTCCCTGAATCCTCGTCCGATTTCTCGGCGTACATCACTATTTTAGAGCGAGTTGACTTTGAAGTCTCCCCTCTTTTGGGGTCTACGACTGCGTGGTTCTCGGCCATGCAGTTGGTTTTTACTTCGTCCTCCTTTTTATTTTCTCGTCTATGCTTGGGATCGACATCGGATAATCCCTCGGACGGTCTCTCCTCCTTGTGTTGGACTCCTTGGCTTCCTTTTGGAAAGCGCTCTCCTGTTTCCTCGTTCGAGGTGTCAGGGATATGGACTCGTTCATCGTCCTGTAAGTTCTTAAAAGGATTCTACTCCTCGGGGGTCTCTTTTATGGTAGTGAGTGGCACCTTTTTCTTTGTTTTGCATTTCAGCCTGCGGTTTCTCCGTTCTAGCCTCCTGTTACGTCTTTCTAACTTTTTCATTCTCTCCTCCTGTGCATCTTTTTCTTTCAGGATGGCTGCGATAGTAGTAACGGCATCGCCGAGGTTAGAAGGTTCATCTTTCTTCACCTCATTGTTCACTATTTTCCTTGGCAAACGATTCAACCCTCCTGGTTGAGTTAAATGGATATCATTCTGTCTCTCGAAGGGGTTTCCCTCTTCATCATAACTAGAGTTATGAGTTAACCCCGCCCGATACTGGTTATCGGGTTGTCCCTCTCCTGGGAGTACACCGTTGTGCATAGTTTCACCGAGATCCAACTCGTCTAGTCCTAATGATAGGGCTCCACCAGTTTCACTTTGGCTCGCGGGAGTGGATCGGATCGTCACCATCGCCTTACCTGCTATATATGCAATAATGCTTAATTTGTCTTTTCTTTTAGAAAAGTGGGACCCTAAATTTGCAGGTCATGTGCAATTACTAAGTCATAGTTCAGACTGGACAGTTTAGTGCAGGAATACTTTGCAATAAAGTTTGGAGACATGTGAAAATGTCAAAACATTCCCTACTTGCATAAAGTTTCAGTGATAGGAAAAAGACTGAAAAGACGAGGGTACCCAAATATACCTCAATCTAAAAAAATTCTACCTATAAGTCCTTTTCCGAAAGTGATTGTCTATAGACTGAGTCGAGACAATACAACTAATCGGTTCACACTTCGTGTGATCGTCTATGGATATGAGATCGAGACACTACAACAACGAAGTATGTTTACTTGATAATAGGTTCGAACTTAACCAAACTCTAGGGATTGTCTATCAGGTAAAATAGGAATTAATGTTTGTCTATTTTACTTCTAATTATAATAAAACATTTATAATTGCGGAAATAGAAAAGAAAAAGACACAACAAGATTTTGTTAACGAGGAAACCGAAAATGCAGAAAACCCCCGGGACCTAGTCTATAATTGAATACTCTCATAATTAAGACGCTATACAAAATCAAGCCAACTTCGTATAGTTGAGACCAAGCAACTAAACCTATAGTTCACCTTGTTTCCTGAGTATCCCTGCGCCTCCAACTTGCAGTAAGTCACGCACTTGGAACAATTCCTTTGGTTCATATTCCAAACAGTAAAGGAACAAAAAATATGTTCGGTAACAACTCTTTTCAAACAACGTGATATGAGGTTGACAAAGGTTCTTCCGTTTAACCAATAAACTCCTTTGTCGGGTCCTTAGATTAATCTCTCAAAAACTACCGAAGTAATTGTTAGACTATGCAATCAATACTATTAATCACAAAGAAGTTTATTGATGCCGATTTACTCAACTAATCATTCCAATCTATCACAAAGATAAACCAACTATAGTTGGATCCCTTTCCAACCGAAACAAGTATTGTGCACACCAAAGATTATGAACCCAAAAAGTCTCCTTGTCTTCAAATCTTCTTTGATCCTCATAGAAGATTTGAAGACACAAAAGATTAGTGTGCATAGTCACGTTAGTTACCAAAAATCGGTTGACTAGGAACTAGGATCGGTTCCCCACATACTTATGGTAACTACTTGTATTTGATGCACATGTCCATAGGATCGGTTCCCCCATCTTCTAAGAACTTATTGCACATGTTCATAGGATCGGTTCCCCCATCTACTAAAAACGTGTTTCACCTCTAACAAGGATCGATTCCCCTCTTGAAAAAATTTGGACCTCTTACTAGGATCGGTTCCCCAATGGCTAGATAAAATTTGTTATTACAAGGCATCGATCATACCATCTTGAGTGATTACTTAAGATCGGTTTCACTAATAAAAGTCATACCAATACCTAAGTCAAGCCTTGTGAATAGTTTTACCAAGATACATAAACAAGTTTATGAGCGGTTATACTAAACACACATATTGGTATTTCAAAATAGATTTGCAATGAATAACAATACCAATAAGCCTAGTGATTTCCCTTTCGATTCACAAAATGAGTTTATGAACTTACTTCCTTTAAACGAATGTAAAACATTGTTTCCTAGGATGAAATCTTCACTCATACCCATACATAATCACAATAGCATTCATATGATCATGTCGATGTCTTATATACAAAGTTTAATGGTTAAGCAATAAACCTTGTATTGTATTCCTTAATACTATGTCCACCTAGAGTATCATACACAGATTCACATTTATGTTTTCAATATGAACGACTTAAATGATACGTTAGGGAATGAAACAGTTCAAGTTAAATATTACTAACATCAAGAGGAAGGATGATGTTGTCGTTATAGCTCCATACTTCCTCACATTCTTCAAATCTTCATGTAATACTTGTAAGTCTCATATCCTAACACTTTCAAGCTAACCTATACGAAGTTGACTCTAGTATATAATCAAGCGACTCTTTAAATGAGTTTTGATTCACTAAAATATGACAACAAAACTTGACATACCAATGCTTGGTGGGTTCAACCGAGCTATGCTCTAACAATCTCCCCCTTTGTCAATTTTAGTGACAAAACTCTTACATCATATGGATAAACAAATGACAAGAATTCATTACACACATACGCTTGATTCCAGGTTCAACAGCACAAAACCTGCATTAAATTCAATCCTTAAATGCCGCTGCTGACATTATAATAACAAAGTTAATACTCCCCCTAAAGGTAAGATAGGTAGATTTTCAATCCGCACGTCTTTGTTATTTTTATGTAGTTCCTCATAACTACGTATCATATGATATGTGACTCCCCCTTAGTCTATGCTTTCACTCTTTTCGTTAGAATAAACGTTTTAGCACAAATGTCCTTTCCCTTAGTGATACCAACTCACAAAAAGTCAATATCACTTGTTTACTCCATATATTTCTCCCCATTTTTGTAACAAAATGACAAAGAAACGAAAAAATAAAGGAAAAACCGAAAGGATCTTACAAATCTCACAAAGAGAATTTGCAAACCTATAAAAGTTGAGCACGAGGGTTTTACACACCATTTTAGATAACCAATATCAAAACCGAAAATACAAGTAATTTGGTTTTAACATGTTATCTAGGAAACAAATTCCCGAAGAAATTTTCCCTAATAGTTTAGCATATCAAAAGTCGACTAATCACCTTAGTTTTTTTTTCTAAACCGATTGTACAAATACAATCGCTTGTTCGATAAGACCAAAATAAAGATCAGAGTTAATTTTATTTTTCTCATCAGGCTCTAATTATTCTCAATAATAACTTAGACCTTTCACTTTTAAACAAGACAAATACTAGGTTAGTTAACTAGTAATTCTTTTTAAGGCACTCGGTTAGACATGAATAACCGAAACCTCCACATTTGATAAGTCTAACTAAGATCCGAAAAACTTAGTTTCTCTTATCCGAAAATAACTTGGACTAAACAAATGATCCCGAAACCTTTTGTTAAGACATAAACAATCCATACAAACCAAATAAATCAACTTGCATAATCATTTATCTTAACCAGAAGCAATTGAAACAAACATAGACATTATAGCACCGCAATTGCAGCGAAATTTTTTAAGCCTAAACAATTGATATCAAACAATAACGAAAGATAACAATAGTTTTTCTTAACCGGAAACAATTAAATCACAAACAAACATCTATACACAAATAATGGAATCAACATAAATTGTACCGAAATTTTGCTAACCAAAAGCAATAAGGATATGAAATAAAATCATGCTTTCTTAAACAGGAAAACAATTAACTAACAAGATTGTTACCTCAAATTCCACATTCTCTTCTCCCCTTAAGATATGTCATTAAACGCAAGTTCACTTAGAACTCTCCCCCATTAAAGTTGTCATCCTCCCGCCAAAACAAAAGAACAACAACAAAGAGCAACCTTTACTAGATAAAGGTTGAAAACCGGTTTTAACTATGCGATGAAAAAGTTGAAACCTCGAAACACATATGCTTTTATGCTAAACCAAAAGATTCAACATATTGTGACTTTTTCACATATTATTTCTATAGGAACCCCTCATGATCCTTTGATAAAGCCTACCAACATGGGATAGAACTTAATCCTGCTAAATCAGAAATTCACCCAAACCATAAGGGTTCACACAATATGAGATCGAATATCAAGGTAATAAAACCAAAATCAATCCCATAAACATACATAGCAATAAAATAAAACATTCAAGCACAGACTATGTAACCGAAAACTATCACAAGAAAAATTATAAAATAATAATTTTATTCATAATAATATAGTTTTATTCTTAATAAACTTTACAATTATTGAAAGAAATCAAAAACTGAAGTCTATTTTTCTGGAAATAAGATTTATTCTTCAGAGATTCTCTCAAAGTTTACTTAAGATTCTTCACAAGACAGGTTCTTCAGATTTTTCTTTTCTTTCAGAAGATTGAGCCTTCTCTTCACGAGATTCACCTCAACAATCAACTTCAACATAGTTGATTCGAGCCACTTTTCATTCTTAACAGCAGCTTCCAAGTGTTTTTGAGCAATATCAAAATCCCTCATTGAATAGAACATGAGATCACGAGATATGTGATTCTTTTTGTGTTCCCTTAAGAAATAGCACTTAATCTCAGTGAGAGGACATGTTTCAAGCTTTTGTAACTGTAAACCAATGTCAAAAGTATTTTTTTCCATCTTGAACCGAAGCAAAACTTGAGAAAAGAATCGGTTCTTAGAATTTTTTTATATATATCAAATAGAACTTGGTTACCAAGTTTTACTCATACCAAAACAAGGTAATTTTATTTGATAAACATGTACTATTAAAACGAAAACAAAGGTGTTCTCCAATCTAGTACGATTTCGAAAATATCTTTCCCAGATTTGTCATGAACTTTCCTGAAACGAAAGTATGTTTCTAAAGATAGATAAAAAAACCCAAACTTAGAAGAATAATTTAAACGTTCATGAATCCAATAGATTGAGTATAGTATTATACTTCCTTTATGTTCCTGTGCTCCTTTTAAGAACTTCCCATTTATTTATATTGAGCACACATAGGGAAATTCTGATCATCAACATAAGTTGTTGATGTGAGCTTGAGCAAGCTCAGTTTTTATGGAACATAATCCATCATGATACTTTCAAGTATCTTCCCATTTGGGATTATTCCAAGAATAAACCTTTATTGAGTCATGTCTGAAACTATCTGATTTAACAGAGTGATTTGTTTGATGAACAGAATCATAAGTGTGACATAACTTTTTTGAGTCGAAAAATGATCCGAACTCTTATATCGACCCATAAATTTCTTGAAATATGATAACATCATTTGATGTGATCTTTTTCTGGGTTCTTCTTTAGACAGTTGATCAATAGCAAAACAGCATGATATGAAATCATTCGTTTTAGTGCACTTGTGCTGATCCTTTACTCTGTCTAGGATATAATCATTGTCATAATGTATGGTAGATTGTCTTGACCGGATACTAGTAAAATAATTACCCCCTGAAACACATCTATTCTGATTCTTATAAGTGGTTAGACTATTAGAATCACGATGTTGTATATTAGTTAAGAGATTCTTGAGATCAGAATCACATATCCTTGTATTAAATAATATACCTTTACTTTCTTGATCAAAGTCGTGTTCTTCAGATTTGGCTTCTTCATGAAGCTTAGTTTTGATCAGAGATTCTCTGACAAACTTCTCGACAGAAGGATAATATATATTATATTTTATATTATATTTTTCAGCAAGCTTCATGAAAAATTTAATCCCATCACTGTCAGATGAATCTAACTTGTTTGTCACAAGTATTTGGTTTCTTATTAACACCTCATTGTTAATATCTCCTGAGTTATGTTCAATTAGTGAAAAGACAGAACTGAGTTGTTTATCAGGTTTTGAAACCAAGTTGTCTTTCTGAAGCATATTATCTTCTTGCTCTACGTTAACTGAATCATCCATTAGATTCAATTCTTATAGGTTGGATCGCACCAAACACAGATTGTTAGATCTTTTCGTGTTTGGCTGCTCTGATACCAAGAGAAAAGACGAGGGTACCAAAACATACCTCAATCTAAAAAAAATCCACCTATAAGTCCTTTTCTGAAAGTGATTGTCTATGGACTGAGTCAAGACAATACAACTAATCCGTTCACACTTCGTGTGATCGTCTATGGATACGAGATCGAGACAATACAACAACGAAGTATGTTTACTTGATAATAGGTTCGGACTTAACCAAACTCTAGGGATTGTCTATCAAGTAAAATAGGAATTAACGTTTGTGTATTTTACTTCTAATTATAATTGCGGAAATAGAAAAGTAAAAGACAGAGAAGGATTTTGTTAACGAGGAAACCGAAAATGCAGAAAAACCCCAGGACCTAGTCCAGAATTGAATACTCTTAGAATTAAGCCGTTATACAAAATCAAACCAACTTCGTATAGTTGAGACCAAGCAACTAAACCTATAGATCACCTAGTTTCCTCAGTATCCCTGCGCCTCAAACTTGCAGTAAGTCACGCACTTGGAACAATTCCTTTGGTTCGTATTCCAAACAATAAAAAAACAAAAAATCTGTTCGGTAACAACTCTTTTCAGACAACGTGATATGAGTTTTACAAAGGATCTTCCGTTTAACCAATAAACTCCTTTGTCGGGTCCTTAGATCAATCTGTCAACAACTACCGAAGTAATTGTTAGACTATGCAATCAATACTATTAATCACAAAGAAGTGTATTGATGCCGATCTACTCAACTAATCAATCCAATCTATCACAAAGGTAAACCGATTATCGTTGGATCCCTTTCCATCCGAAACAAGTATTGTGCACACCAAAGATTATGAACCCAAAAAGTCTTCTTGTCTTCAAATCTTCTTTGATCTTTAATCAGCACCTGCACACAATCAACTTGAATCTCTTGTGATCAATCACACATAGAACGAAGTCTGTTAATGTTTGATTATCACAAGACGTCTTTAGATCTACAAACAGTCTAAAGATCCCCGTCGAAACTTCGATCTAGTTTGAGTGAATCTTATATCAGAAGAGAAGATTGTCAAGCATAAACAAACTAGGTGCAATCAAAGTTCAACAACCGTTAGTCAATCAAATCAATCGAAAACTAAAATAAACTGCAATTATCTAGTTTCCCACCAACGGTACTAATAGAGCTTCTCAATCCCAAAGAAGTCTTTAAACCGAGCGGCCATAAGAGATTTCTCCAAATTAGGGTACTTTCCTCTCCGATAGGCGGCTCCACCAGTAACAACACAACTGAGGTAGTTTTGCTGGCTCTGAGGATTAGTTTGCTAGAAATGCAAACTTCAATATTTATAGACAAGGAAGTTTGGACACCAAGGAATTTCAAAAACCGAATATTCTTAAAGATATGCAATAAACACAAATTCGGTTTTCATAATTCCTGGAAATGCACTGTCCAAATATTGACCGAAATCCCAATAGAAAAATCTATAATCAGTAAATACACATTACTAATTATTATTTTCTAAAGATATGCATTTCATTGTTGGAAATTAAATAGCATATAAAAACTAAGAAACCTTAATTAAAAGATTCTCAATTTATTTCGATCCTAGGATTCTCCTTTAGCTATTAAGGAATATCTTTGAACAATTAATGATAAGAGTTACTGCACATGTTCAAAGTATGTCGACATCTTTACTTTGCAAGTCCTTTTTCATACTTACAATCTTGAAACCGATTTGCCACACTTCCAAATGAATTTAGAATTGGTTCATCTGACTTCCAAGAACTATGTGATTGATTATCCTATCAAATCACCAATCATGGGTTTCACGGTTCTACAAAAACAAGTTCGGTTCTAACTCCATGTGAGTACTATGCATAGTCACGTTAGTTACCAAAACTCAGGTTACTAGGTACTAGGATCGGTTCCCCATATACTTATGGTAACTACCTGTATTTGGTGCACATGTCCATATGATCGGTTCCCCCATCTTCTAAAAACTTGTTACACATGTTCATAGAATCGGTTCCCCCATCTACTAAATAGGTGTTGCACCTCTTACAAGGATCGATTCCCCTCTTGTAAATTTGCTGCACCTCTTACTAGGATCGGTTCCCCAATGGCTAGATAAAAGTTGCTATTTACGAGGCATCGATCATACCATCTTGAGTGATTATTTAAGATCGGTTTCAATAATAAAATTCATACCAATACATAAGTCAGACCTTGTGAATAGTTTTACCAAGATACATTGACAAGTTTATGAGCGGTTATACTAAACACACATATTGGTAATTCACAATAGATTTGCAATGAATAACAATACCAATAATCCTAGCGATTTCCCTTTCGATTCAAAAAAAGAGTTTATGAACTTACTTCCTTTAAACGAATGAAAAACATTGTTTCCTATGATGAAATCTACACTCTTACCATACATAATCACAATAGCATTCATATGATCATGTAGATGTCTTATATACAAAGTTTAATGGTTAACCAATAAACCTCGTATTGTATTCCTTAATACTATGTCTAACTAGACTATCATGCACAGCTTCGCAGTTATGTTTTCAATATGAACGACTTGAAAGATACGTTAGGGAATGAAATAGTTCAAGTCAAATATTACTAACCTCAAGAGGAAGGATGATGTTGTCGTTGTAGCTCCATACTTCTTCACATTCTTCAAGTCTTCATGTAATACTTGTAAGTCTCATATCCTAACACTTTCAAGCTAACCTATACGAAGTTGACTCTAGTATATAATCAAGCGACTCTTTAAATGAGTTTTGATTCACTAAAATATGACAACCAAACTTGACATACCAACGCTTGGTGGGTTCAACCGAGCTATGCTCTAACAGGGAAGATATGCTCAATCGTCATAACTTGGTTTTTTCCCAGCAAAGGTATGACGTGTAAAAGGAGGTATTTTTATCGAAAAGAGAGACAAACAAAATTCCTTTGTTAATAGCATAGCTCGGTTGAACCCACCAAGCGTTGGTATGTCAAGTTCGGTTGTCATATTTTAGTGAATCAAAACTCATTTAAAGAGTCGATTGATTATATACTAGAGTCAACTTCGTATAGGTTATCTTGAAAGTTTTAGGATATGAGACGTACAAGTATTACATGAAGACTTGAAGAATGTGAAGAAGTATGGAGCTACAACGACAACATCATCTTTCCTCTTGAGGTTAGTAATATTTGACTTGAACTGTTTTATTCCCTAACATATCTTTCAAGTCGTGCATATTGAAAACATAACTGCGAAGATGTGTATGATACTCTAGTTGGACATAATGTTAAAATTTGTATATAAGACATCAACATGATCATATAAATGCTATTGTGATTATGTATGGGTATGAGTGAAGATTTCATCCTAGGAAACAATTTTTTACATTCGTTTAAAGGAAGTAATTTCATAAACTCGTTTTGTGAATCGAAAGGGAAATCGCTAGGCTTATTTGTATTGTTATTCATTGCGA
This sequence comes from Papaver atlanticum, assembly GCA_023531105.1. NCBI lineage: Eukaryota > Viridiplantae > Streptophyta > Magnoliopsida > Ranunculales > Papaveraceae > Papaver > Papaver atlanticum. Next base: position 719,225 of record JAJJMB010008995.1, read on the forward strand.
ATCTATTTTGAATTACCAATATGTGTGTTTAGTATAACCGCTTATAAACTTGTTTATGTATCTTGGTAAAACTATTCAACAGGCCTGACTTATGTACTGGTATGACTTTTATTAGTGAAACCGATCTTAAGTAATCACTCAAGATGGTATGATCGATGCCTTGTAAATAGCAACTTTTATCTAGCCATTGGGGAACCGATGCTAGTAAGAGGTGCAACAAATTTACAAGAGGGGAATCGATCCTTGTTAGAGGTGCAACACGTTTTTTGTAGATGGGGGAACCGATCCTATGAACATGTACAACAAGTTATTAAAAGATGGGGGAACCGATCCTATGGACATGTACATCAAATACAGGTGGTTACCATAAGTATGTGGGGAACTGATCCTAGTACCTAGTCAACCGAGTTTTGGTGACTAGCGTGAATATGCACAGTACTCACTTGGAAGTAGAACCGAACTTGTTTTGGTAGAACCGTGAAACCCATGATTTGTGACTTTATAGGATAATCAATCACATAGTTCTTAGAAGTCAGATGAACCAATTCTAAATTCGTTTGGAAGTGTGGAAAATCATTTCCAAGATTATAAGTATGAAAAAGGACTTGCAAAGTAAAGATATCGACATACTTTGAACATGTGCAATAACTCTTATCATTAATAGTTCAAAGATATTCCTTAATAGCTAAAGGAGAATCCCAGGATCGAAATAAATTGAGAATCTTTTAATTTAGGTTTTTTAGTTTTTATAGGCTATTTAATTTCCAACAATTAAATGCATATCTTTAGAAAATAATAATTAGTAATGTTCATTTACTGATTATAGATTTTTCTATTGGGATTTTGGTCAATATTTGGACAGTGCATTTCCAGGAGTTATTAAAACCAATTTTGTGTTTATTGCATATCTTTGAGAATATTAGGTTTTGGAAATTCCTTGGTGTCCAAACTTCCTTGTCTATAAATATTGAAGTTTGCATTTCAAGCAAACTAATCCTCAGAGCCAGCAAAACTACCTCAGTTGTGTTGTTACTGGTGGAGCCGGCTATCGAAGAGGAAAGTACCCTAATTAGGAGAAATCTCTTATGGCCGCTCAGTTTAAAGACTTCTTTGGGATTGAAAAGCTCTATTAGTACCGTTGGTGGGAAACTAGATAATTGCAGTTTATTTTAGTTTTCGATTGACTAACGATTGTTGAAATTCGATTGCACCTAGTTTGTTTATGCTTGAGAATCTTCTCTTCTGATATAAGATTCACTCAAACTAGATCGAAGTTTCGATGGGGATCTTTAGACTGTTTGTAGATCTAAAGACGTCTTGTGATAATCCAACATTAACAAACTCCGTTCTGTGTGTGATTGATCACAAGAGATTCAAGTTGCTTGTGTGCAGGTGCTGATTAAAGATCAAAAAAGATTTGAAGACAAGAAGACTTTTTGGTTTCATAATCTTTGGTGTGCACAATACTTGTTTCGGCTGGAAAGGGATCCAACTATAATCGGTTTACCTTTGTGATAGATTGGATTGATTAGTTGAGTAGATCGGCATCAATACAGTTCTTTGTGATTAATAGTATTGATGGCATAGTCTAACAATTACTTCGGTAGTTGTTGAGAGATTGATCTAAGGACCCGACACAGGAGTTTATTGGTTAAACGGAAGAGCCTTTGTCAGACTCATATCACGTTGTTTGAAAAGAGTTGTTACCGAAAAGATTTGTTGTTCCTTTACTGTTTGGAATACGAACCAAAGGAATTTTTCCAAGTGCGTGACTTACTGCAAGTTTGAGGCGCAGGGATACTGAGGTAACTAGGTGAACTATAGGTTTAGTTGCTTGGTCTCAACTATACGAAGTTGGTTTGATTTTATATAGAGGCTTAATTCTGAGAGTATTCAATTCTGGACTAGGTCCCGGGGTTTTTATGCATTTGCGGTTTCCTCGTTACCAAAATCTTGTTGTGTCATTTACTTCTATTTCCCGCAATTATAATTGTGTTTATTATAATTTAAAGTAAATCGCACAAACGTTAATTCCTATTTTACTTTATAGACAATCCCTAGAGTTTGGTTAAGTCCGAACCTATTATCAATTAAACATACTTCATTGTTGTATTTTCTCGATCTTTTATCCATAGAAAATCACACGAAGTGTGAACGGATTAGTTGTATTGTCTCGACTCAGTCCATAGACAATTACTTTCGGAAAAGGACTTATAGGTGGAAAAGTTTTAGATTGAGGTATATTTGGGTACCCTCGTCTTTTCATTCCCATTTTAGGAAATATTTCTCACCATCTTTAAACTTTTGATTTTGAACAAACTTTGAGTTTGATGATAGATTATGTACTCATTAACCCTTCCCCTTGACTTAGATTTCGATTTCTAATAAGAAGATTATGGGCTATCTTGAGTTAAAAGATGAAGAACATCGTGAACAATTTATCTTTTCCGCTTTCATAGGATGATGTCTTTCTCTTATGAAGCTCAAAGAATTAAACTTCTCCCCAGCCCTTTCATGGAGGAGATCGTTTGAGTGCCGAAGTGTTCAAAACTCCATTTTCACTTCGATCTTCAACTCTCCTGAGTGTCTTGAGGAAAATGCAAGAAATCTTTAAAAAACAAAAATCTTAAAGAAAATCAGTGAAAAACATGTAGATCTGATGGTTCTGAGGCTCTTCAGGACTTCACTGATCCTGTGGATCATGCTGAGTCCGAGATCTACTCATGAACTTGAACAGAATTCTACACAGTGGTGTGAAATCCACTTCTCTCAAAGAGACTATGAAAATAATATAGAGTTGTTACTAGGGAGGTAGATTAGATCTTCATACCTCCCTGTTTCTAGCGCCAAAATGTAGTTGCATCTTTTCTGATGGCTACATCCAAGTAAATCTAAAGGCTATAAAACTATTAACATTCAAGATTCAAATATAAACAAGATGTAAAGAACATGAAAGTAAAGATTAACAAAAGCATATAACGTGGTTTTGCCATGAAGACCTACGTCCACGGGAAAGAAGATGTTTTCTTTATTGATTAGGGTCTTACCCTTGAAAGAGTTACAAATATCACTTAGATTTCTAGCTTTCTCTTTCTCTAGATCTCTCTCAGGAATTCTCTGTAGAAAGACCATCTAAAATTACATGTCCATCTCCTTCTACATGGACTGGTATTTATAGGCAATTTAGACTCGTGAAGGCCTGGTCTTTCCGAGCTGGTGGAGCTATCGTACATCTTCTTGTTACTTCGGACGGGCTTTATACTATCCCTCGTGATGGCCTACTTGGTTCTCCTTCCGAGTCATCTCGCTTCGTGCATCATCGTGTTGCTCTTCCTTGGGGACCTCGTGCTGCATCACCTTTAGGATATAGTATAGATCGCCCGCGTCTTCTGATACGATGTAGATTCGTCAACGCCTCTTATGATCCTTCATTAAATGCAGTCTTTCTTTATAGACTTGACCGTCTGAGCAGATTAAACCACTCCTCACACGCGTCATGCATGAAGCGTTGTAGCAGGTGTCTCGATTCGGACGAAATCACCTTTTAGAGTATGATTCGATGTTTTCATCTCATCACCTTATCATGAAACCATCCCTTGAGATGTTGACACGTGGCCATCGGGTATTTTACCCTCACACTTAAATTTGTTGGCAACGTTATATGCTGCCATCACATTATTGCTCTTATATCGTGTATATGTTTAAATCAATTAGATATGAAATGTAAGTTGGATTTTGAAATGTTGACGTCCTACTGTGAATACACAGGTTTATGGTTGTACCAAAACAAATTCTCAAAAGGTAATATAGATATGATTATGTTTGACACTACCTTCTTGCTCTCTATCTTAACTCAACTGGTAGAGCACATGGCCTTCAGCCATGTAGTTGTGGGTTCGACTCCAGCAGATGGCATATAAGTTAAGTCTTCTCTTTGTGCAATGACCACCAATTAATCCGATATTGTAATTGTAGATACTCAAGCAAATCTATACGCGCATACAATTGTAGTTTTGGTAATGTTTCCCTCAATTCCTCTTAGAAGAGGCAAAAAAAGTAAAACTGGACAACGATGCACATTTATCATCTTTATGTGTGTTGTTATAGTTGTTATTTTTTATGGAAGTAGGAGGAAACTGGCGTAATACCGTATTTATATTGTGTTGGTAAACACCATCTTGCATTATGTGTTGGTAAACTCCATTTTGCATAATCGTATAGTCGCTGCTGAGATTTCTGGGCGCATGGTGACTGAAAAATCCTGTGTATCTAGAGGTGCCTCACTTAACTTTTTTCTTTGATTACTCTCATTTTTTGATCAATAGTTGCATGTCACCGTGTTTTGCAATTTCCTGGATGTTCATCCAAAGAGTGAAACACGCAAGAAAAGGATCGACTATATTCAGTACTGAAGGAAGTTCCATTTATGTGAGGTTAGTAACCTTGATTATATATTAATTATGTATACTTAATGGATCCTAATTCTACCTTCTACACCTTCCGAATATAAGTTCTCAAAATGTATTTTCGAGAGAATGTAATAGTCTAAGTTCTTATTAGTTCTATTACTGTCTCTTTTATGATTCATTTTCCTTTCAATTTATTTTATGGACTCCAGTTCAAAACCAAATTTTCATTCTTTATAATCACATCAATGATGAACCAGTAGCATAAACAGGTTTGGCTCATTCACCATTAAAATATGGCCTTTTATTAGCCTATTAAGCCTGAATTTTTATTTTTTTTCCTTTTTGATTCATGTAAGGGTTTCCGTTGCGGGAAGCCTGAACACTAATATCTTGATGGAATATCTTAATATTTTGGCGTGAAACTATTTCCAACTGAATTCAACAAGAGTTCAGGTAAGAAATGGCATTTTCTATTAATGAACTGTGCAAAGCTGTTACATATTACCTGATGAGGTGTAAGTTAACGAATGGGATTTGAACATGATTGATGCGCCATGAGATTAGTTTCCTCAAGCAACTACGAGGTGTGACTGATGTGTTTTTACATGACATAGATCGGAAAGTTGAAATGAAACTGTTGGCACACTTTGGCATTTTGAAATAAATCCAGGGATTGCCTTTGTTTCTAGAGGTAAGTTAATCAAATTTACTTCTTTTTTTCTTTTTCTAAATTTTACATATGGGTCTAACTGCTTTTTGGCCGAGTATGGCACTAAATTTCAATGGTATCTTAACTCCGATGTAGCTCTACCAAGAAAACCCAGTTACCATATATATGGCAGTTAGCCAGATTCTTGAATTGCTAACCATGCCAGATCTGTGTTAGGATCACCCGTAAATGGCTTGAAGTTGACTTGATGCTCACCCAAGAGGTTACCAGTTTGGTTGTGTTGTTGCTCGACCAAAATGTAAGCAACCTATACTGTGTGCCCTTTACCTTTCATTTGTTATTCTCACTCAAGCTAATAGTAAATTGAACACAGGTTAATTGATGAATTGAAGACTGCACATTTGTCATGCGAAGACTGCACACCGTTTTTTTTTTTTTTCCAAATGGAATTGAACACACCTCTGACACACGTTTTCTCATCAATAGCTCCCCAGGCGTATAAGGAAGTCTTTGTAGTTTGAATCATTCTAACATTTATATAGTGAATGGGTTTCACCATTCACAGAGATCTCCAACTAGATTGTTTGTTACTTTTTTTGTATCACAGTGATATTAAACATTCTCAAGCACAATGCATCTGTGCACTAATGTGATACCAAGGAGCATTGCATGTGAATCTTGCATCTTGGTAATCTTTGTCATTTCTCCTCATATGTGCACTTTGGGTTTTATGTTTGTCCATTATTTTTATATAACTGTAGTACCGTTATTGGACCAATTAACATGATATATACTGTGGGTTTGGAAAGAAACCATGTAGAGTTTGGTGTACTAAATGTGTTTGCAATAATCTACTAGGTGAAATAAGCATGAGTGGCAGCCATTAGGGACCTTAACATATGTTTCCCCACTGATATACTGAGTAGTGAAGGTCAATGATAAACATTGTAACATGGGGAGTTTCGGTGATAGTGTGAGTGCAGAATACCGCACACTCATTAGATATGCGAAATAATCTCTTTAGTGTCAAGCGAATATGAACGCGTACAACATATCCTGAATGACGGACTAGATTACATCACCCAATCACAGCTGAAGTGTGAAGATCAACGCAGCAGTAAAGAATCCGCGCGGCAATATTAAAGTCAAAGCGAAGTTGACGCGCTCCAGATCCGAAAATAGGAGCTTTATTAGCTGTCCTCCACTATGTAAACTCCTATAAAAGAAGCCAAAAGCCTTTGTAGAAAGGGGAGACCTTTTTGGTGAGCTGAGATACGATATTTAGGAGAGAGAAAGTTATTTGCTTCCCAAGTTAGGGTTTCCATTCATATATCTTGTATCTGATCTATCTTTTAATAAAATGATTTAGAGTTCTTCCCATGATGTCTTGAATAGAGTTTGTAGATCTTGCTTGGGTGTGGCTGTAGGATTTCCTGCAACTACATTTTGGCGCTAGAATACAGCTTGGATGATATACCCTGTTGGTGAAGAAAACTTTTCATTAATAAAAATTTTTGTTCTTTGAAGAATACTTTTTCCTTTGTCAAGAGAGGTGAAATTGTTGAATCTTCACAGATGGGCGAAAGAAGCAACCAATCTCGGCAAATCCAGGCACAGGTCCAACAAAGAAAAAAGTGAAAGCGCGAAAGCGTCAGAAGAGTAGGCGATAGACAGAACCTTGATAGACACGGGAAGTTCGGTAGACATTTTATTTTACCGCGCGTTCAGGAGTATGGGATATAAGGACGCGGATCTAACGCGCTCTACATATAACATTCACGATTTTAATAAGACAATAACAAAACCGAAAGGTGAGATAACCATACGAATACTTTTTGGAGAAATAGAAACGCAGGTAACATTGTGCGTAGTGGACGTGGAGTCACCATACAATATGCTATGGGGACGACCATGGGTGCATGCGATAAAAGGTGTGGCCTCAACTCTTCATCAGTGTGTGCGTTTCCCAATACCAAGTGGAATAAGCGAAATCAAAGGGGATATAAGGAGCGCGAAAGTTTGCAGTCAAATAGATGTGAAGAATTATGAAGGACGCGCAAAGAAGCGAAAAGCTAGATGGAGGAAGGCAAAAGAATCGAAAAAGGAAGAAGAACTAAGAATATACATGATAAGAGCACAGAAAGGAAAAGGAATACCAAGCGAGATCCCAAAAAAAGAAGGTGAGCCAATACATAAGATAAAGGAACCATCACCATTAGGAGAACCAAAGGAGAATTTCACCGCAGCAGAGACGACAAAATACGTAAATATTGGGACAGAAGAAGAACCAAAGATGTTGAAAATCGGAACTAATATGGGTAAGGAAGAAGAAGAAAAGACGATCAACCTTCTGTGGGAATATAAAGACATTTTCGCATGGAGCATGGACGAAATGCATGGTATAGACTCTTCTGTTGCATGTCACAGGTTAGATATAAACAAGAACGCAAGGCCATTCAAGCAGAGGATAAGGAAGATAGCAACAACATATCATCCTCAAATAGAAGCAGAGTTACATAAGATGCTAGACGCAGGAATAATCAGGCAAGCAAAGTACCCAGAGTGGATAGCAAACATGGTGGTAGTACCAAAGAAAAATAAGGGAATAGGAATCTGCATCGACTTTAGTGACCTAAATAAGGTGTGCCCGAAAGATAGCTTCCCACTCCCAGATATACCACAAATGGTGGAAGCAGCAGCAGGTAACGATGGATATTCAGGCTACAATCAAATCCCATTGGTGGAAGAAGATCAGGAACACACGGATTTCTTCGCACCAAGAGGATTATATTGTTATACGAGAATGCCTTTTGGTTTAAAAAATGCAGGTGCAACATACCAAAGAATGGTGGAAAAGCTATTTGCGAAATGGGTGCATATGACATTAGAAGTCTACGTGGACGATATGCTAGTGAAGAGTAAAAAGGCGTAAGATCATGTTGAAAACTTGAGGGAAATTTTCGAAAAGATGAGACAGTTTAAAATGAAGATAAGCCCAGCAAAATGCATCTTTGGAATAGCATTGGGGAAATTTTTAGGTTACATTGTATCAAAAGAAATGATAGAAGTAGATCCAGAGAAGGTGCAAGCAGTTCGTGACATGCCGTCACCAGCAACAGTAAAAGACGTGCAGAAATTGAATGGACTATTAGCTTCATTAGGGCGGTTCATTTCACGCTCATCAGACAAATGCAAGCACTTTTTCAACATCTCGAAGAAGGGAGCCAAATTTGAATAGACGGATGAATGTGAGAAAGCGTTACAAAGCATTAAGGACTATTTAATGAATTTATCTATTTTGCAGAAAGCGGAGCCAGGAGAAGAACTATTAATATATGGAGGTTTTAATAAAATGCCCATGTAGTGAAATGCATTTAATAAAATGCCCACGTTTTTTTTCATAAAATATTTAATGCCCATACTGTGACCTTTTCCATGTAGAGGACAGATGGAATAAATCAGCTACGGAAAAAGACATTTATGCCCCCAAAACTGTCTGAGTAAAGCCGAGTTAGTAGGTACCGAGTTGGACTGAACCAAATGAATGCTGTTGGAAACGAGAAGATACTTCATCTTCTCCAATTTTTACTTACAGAACCCATGCAATTCAAGGTACAGTTCTTCGATTAAAATAAAAATGGAATTAAATAAGAAAAATTATTAAAAGTAACTTTCTTCAATTAAATAAAAATGGAATCAACTGCGAAAATTCATTAACACCTCCAAAATCTCTTGTTGTATTTCCGGCTAATCCCAATACCTAAATCATCGAACACAATCTTGCACCAGTGCTTTCACTGATATCTCCGAAAAGAAGTCATCGTCTTAACCAGCACTTACACCACCGTAGTAGAAACATTGAGTCCGCGGCACCTGTAGTAGGACATAATATATTAAAGAAGACGAGAAAGCAACCGAGATAGAAGCAAATACGATTCATGAGATGGGGGTTTTCTAAACAAAATCAAATTCCCAATCTAATTTCGTAACAAAAATCAAAATCCCCAATTTAATTAGAATAATTAATTAACAGAAATCAAAATCCCCAATTGGAATCAAAATCATTACCTAACAAAAATCAAAATCCTCCCCTGATAGATTTCGTTCCTACCCTAACAAAACTCAAACTCAGTACCATAATAATTTTCTCATCCCAATTCTTCAACTTTCCCTTCTCGTCTTGTTTCATTACTTTCTCCATTCCCACATGATTTTTCTCTTCAATTTTTAATCAAAATCAGTAACCTCAAAAAGCTCTCCCATCTCTTCTTTGCTTCACACATCGACTTCCTAGAGCAAGTATAAGATTTAAATCAATACCCGTACTTTTGTTTTGTTAGTCACGAAGATGTGAAGTATGGGAACTGTTGTTGGAAGCGGAAAGCCTTTCCGGGAAAGGAGAGAAAGAACGGAGAGATAATAATTAATGGTTTCTCAAACCTTGTTTTGAACGGTAAGATGTGAAATCATAACCTTGTTTTGTTATTTCATAAACACGTGTTGGCTTTTGATGGCTTTAATCTTGAGACGTTAATTAACATCACGCATGGACACTAGAAGATTTATATTTACATTTCTAGGCCAATGGATAAATTTGTAATTGTACCCACCATTTTCTCATCTCGTGTGATGAGAAATTGACTAAGTAAACAATTTTTTGCTGAATTGGTGGGTCCGGACGGAATTCCTAACGGTATGGGTATTAAATATATTATGAAAAAACGTGGGCATTTTCTTAAATGCATTTCCCCACATGGTCATTTTTTTAAAATTCCCTTAATATATTTAGCATCAGCGTCGCATGCGTTAAGTGTCGTATTGCTCCGCTTTGATGAAGGAGTTGAAAAGCCAATATAATACATAAGCAAAACCTATAACTCCGCAGGAAAAAAATTACACAAAGATCGAGAAGCGTATCCTTACCCTGGTCTATGCAACACAAAAGCTCCGTATTTACTTTCAAGCTCACAAAATTAAAGTACTAACGAAAGTGCCAATCGAATCCGTAATGAAGAAATCGAAAAGATCAGGAAGAATAGAAAGATGGAACGCACAAGTAGGACAATTTGGAGTCAAGTACGAAATACTATCTTCACCAAAATCACAGGTTATCGCGGACTTCTTGGCAGAATTTCCATTAGAAGAAGACGAAAATGTAGAAGAAATGATGGACATAGATGAAGAGCAAGGAAACCCAAAAGATCTATTAACAGAACGAAACCCAACGAGATGGGAAATCTTAGTAGATGGATCATCAAATTGAGAAGAAAACGGAATTGGAATAGTATTCATTTCACCAAAAGGAGCAAGAATGGCATACTCATTTAGGTTGGAGTTCGCATCTACAAATAACGAAACATAATATGAAGCAGTGGTGCATGCGTTACGACTGGCAATTGAAATGAAGTTAGAAGATGCTAGGATAACTAGTGATTCATAACTGGTAATACGCCAAATACAAGGGCTGTATAGCACAAATGAGCCATCTCTACAAAAATACAAGCAACTCGTCGCAGAACTCTCAGCAAAAATAAAAAACATAAATTTGAGACATATATGCAGGAAAGATAATCGATTCACAGATGCACTGGCATTCATTCCTCTATGTTAGTGGATCCCACCGTAAGGTACATAAAGATAGAGACACTCTCTTTTCCATCAATTAAAAAAAAGAAAAAGAAGAAGACACATACGTTATGATAGTGGAAAATGCAGAAGAAAGACAACCAGATAAGGAGGAAGATTGGAGAACCCAACTTCATTTATATCTAGAGAAGGGTGAGGTCCCAAGAAACAGATTAGAGGCGCACAAGTTAAAGAGTCGGGCGACAAATTACGAATTAAGAGAGGGCATACTTTATCGAAAATCCTTCCTTGGACTATCACTCAGATGTTTAACGCGGAAAGAAGGCATGGAAATTTTAAAGGAAATACACTATGGAGACGCAAGGAACCATAGAGGGGGAAGGTCCATAGCTTACAAAACAAAGATGCAGGGATACTATTGGCCCTACATGCAAGAGGACGCAAAAGAAGTATCCAGGCGGTGTGAAGAATGACAACGACACGGGAAAAGGATACATGCACCAGGATCGGCGCTAAACTCATCAACAAGTGTGTGGCCATTCGCTAAATGAGGCCTAGACATTGTAGGTCCATTTATACCAGGAACGGGGCAGAGGAGATACTTAATCGTTGCGCAGATTACTTTACAAAGTGGGCGGAGGTGAAAGCAGTCCAACATATACGAGATTGGGATGTATAATTCACCTTCATATTTGAAAATATCATTTGCAGATTTGGAATTCCTGTGCAAATAGTCTCTGATAATGGGAAGCAATTCGAGGGCGAAAATACAGAGATGCTACTTAGTGTGTTCAAGTTCCAAAGTGGAAAATCAACTCCTTTATATCCGCAGAGTAATGGGAAGGCTGAGGAAACTAATAAAACAATCGCAGACATATTGAAGAAGAAGCTGGAAGGACACAACAAAGGATGGTGCGAACAAGTGCATAATGCAGTATGGGCATATTTTTCACAACGCGGAGACAATCTACAGGATTGTCACCCTTTTATCTAACATATGGAGTAGCGGCGGTATTGCCAACTGAAGCATCATACCCACCACAAAGAAAGAAGCATGGGAGAAGAACCTAAACACAGATATGATCTTAGAAAAACTTGATGACTTAGAAGAAAATAGAGAAATTTCCCTACAACATATGGAGAATTACCATAAAAGACTGGCCCGAGAATACAACAAGTACGTAAAAGAAAGAGAATTCCAACCAGGAGAACTAGTATTGAGAGAGATATCGCCCTATCAGAAAGGAGGAGACGGAAAACTAGAGAAAACATGGGATGGACCTTATATAATCAAAAGGGTCGTTGGAAATGGAGCGTATGAATTAATGGATAGTGAGGGGAGGAACACGGGGCGCAAGCTTGACCACCCAAGGAATAGAACATATCTGAAGAAGTATTATCCATAGGTCATGCGGAAGTCATCATACATCTGAAGAAAATATTTCGTATGCGAATCTAATGAAGAACAAAGGTTGAAGGAAGTAAACAAGTCATGGGATTTTTACAACAAATATTTATTATATAGGCGAATAAATGAAGAAAGAAGACATAAGAACTGTACTAATCAAGCGTATGAATGAAAATGAAAAAAAAATCTTCTTCATATATTAAATATTTCATAAAAGATACATGTAGAAGAAAAAGGCAAAAATAAGACCTTAATAGAAGGAAATAGAAGTTAAAACCTCTAACTACGGAGGCTAGGCATCCAATTGTGGCGTGCACCCTAGTTCGCATAACAGCAAGAGGCAACAATAAGACCTAACGCGCGTCATATTTGGGGAAAACCTAGTTAGCATGGCTCAGATGAAAGCTACACTGACACTGGAACCTGAGTCATGGAGATTTGGGGAGAAACGAAAGCCTATCTAGCAGAGACGCCTTAGTTGAAAGACTAAGGTACGAAGCTCTCTCCTAAGGAGTGTAGAAACTCAATTAGGGCGCCGGGGTACATGGTTGAGTCAAGAGTGCCTGGGGCGTCTGGAGCGTACCTGGCCATTCTTGGCAAGTCCTGACTATGATACACTCGGTCCTCAAGAAACCCCACTTAGGTTGTGGTCTCGTAACCATAAGCCATATCGGCGGAGGGATAAGAGGCCACGAACACAACTGATTGTTGGCATCACTGGATGGGAAGAGCCCACCCTAACCCGGTAGGGGTAAGCTTCCTTGAAGGGGCAGTCAGGGGGAATATAGGGACGGCACCCTTCATTAGGGAGCTGAATTGTGTCAAAGACGTCAATATCACGAGACTCTTACTCACGGGAGTAATAAGACTTGTCATATTGACGCACCAATACATCCTGCAGAGGCAATAATACGAAAAATGATAAGGAGAAATCAATGGGTTATTACTCGAAAGGGTAATGACCGCCTGCGATTTCGCCGCACAACCAAAAATACCCCAAGGCGAAGATAAAAGGGAGGCTGATAAGACCTCTATTTAGGGAGGCTCAATAAGACCTCAATATAAAACCCTAAGATTATTTTAAATATAACGATTATTATTTTGCAGGGGAGGAATTCGAAAATAACGCGCAAAGCAAAACAAAAGCAACACATAATTAAAATTTAAAAGACGCACAGATATAACCGCACGATGAGAAGACAAAAGTATTTCTCAACAGGTGAATAATAGAGGCAAGTATGGGAATAATATAAGGGAGGTATTATTTGCCTTGTTAGAAATAACCTTGTATAGAAATAGAAATGTGCTTCTTTAATGTGCAGCCAAAAACAGATAAATATAATCCACATTCAAAGTTAGAGAATATCCAGACGCACATAAGATCGAAGAAGAAGAAAAGCTAAATATCATTCTAAGGCACATTTTTCTCTTGTGCGGATATTTCAACATCAACCTCAGCATTAGGGTCAACATCGGGATTTGGATCCTTAGGAAGATCGCCACCGACTTCATCTTCTTTGGATTGATCCTCCTGAAAAAGAGTCTATTCATCTTTTTAATCTTCATCATCACCGCTCTCATAATAATAATCACTGTCAGGATCAGGAAGCTTCTCATCTTCAGCCACGTCAAGAGGTTCCACATCTAATAAGGGAAGTGAGTTAGTGAGGCAAACTCGATCTGCAAGAGATTGAGACTTAATGTGGACTTCTCGTGCGGCACTTTTCTTAGTATTTTCCATGGCAACCTCCATCAATCTCTCAAGATATAGACACCTCCTATTCGCCCTGTCTCGGGAAGAAGAAAGTTCTACGGAAAGCCTCCCGCGTTCTTTATGAGCCTTAGCCAGGTCAGACCTCAACTTATGGATGGTAGATTGATATGACCTCTCAGATGCTGCAAAGGAAAAGGACATCTAATTAATACCAGAGCGTCAAAATGGAAACAGACGAGGAGATTTCAAATAATTAAAAAATTAAGAAAACTGAGGCAGTCAGCTCATTGTGACTACCTTCCCTCCGAGAAATGAGATACTGAGATAAAGCAAGACCACTACTTTTCATATCCTCCATACATTTATCAAAGTCATCACCAATTAAACTTTGAAGACGGGATCGAATTTTCTTTTCATCTTTGGAGAGAGCGGCATTTTCCTTTACCAGGATGTCAAGAGACCCCTTTAACTGTGTGTGTTGTTCTCGAAGTTTATTCATATTCACGGTCACTTTTATCTTACTCTGGATGATCTTCTCATTCTCTAAGGTTAATTTCTTCACGACCTCATCATACTGGTTTCTCAAAATTCCAAGAGATTCATCTTGATCAGCACAAATCTTCTGAAGAACCAATTGCTGGCGCGTAAATATCACCTTCTCATTTAAAAAAGACCACCTGATTCGATTTTCATCTGATAAAGTTTGATTTATTAAATCAGAACTGTATAATAATCCCGAAAGGTTGGAAACTTGGGAACCTAGAAAATCATTTTTATTACATAGGCGAAGATTTTTATTCTTTAAATTATCAGTTTGGTCAAGCAGGTATGAATGGTTATTAATCAATTGATCTAGTTGACTCTGCAATCTCTCATTATCCGTATGAGCATCCTCAACAGAGTGTTGATAATTAAATCTCTCCATGACGCGCTTCTGGTTTAAGTCTTTACATATGTGTGAAGAAATTCAAAATATGGACACGAATGCAGCAAAATTCTGAAGCGATTAATAAAAGAAGGGAAAACACACCTCTGAGTTCTTGATTCTTGTTACGAAGGTTCTCAGACACAAGAGATTCAGCGCGAAGATCCCCATTTAACTTAGCATTTTGTCAGGAAAGCTCTTGGATGGTATTACTAGACTCAGAGAATCCCTCAGTTTGGACTAAGTGGCGACGAGATTCCTAAGGAAGAAATAAAAAAAACGTAAAGACGTGGTAAAGAAGCGTGAGTCGGAAAAGTACAACTGAAAGAATACTTACCAAAAGATCAAAAGCAAGATTGACGCTTGGATTCAGTTGTGAGAAAATTTCGCTCATAGTTGACTTATCCGGAGGAGCATCACATAATAGCTTAGCAAGAGCATCACAAATGCGAACTTGGGAAGGGTCACTAATGGATGAACGGGTGACATTAATAATATCCAAAAGAGGTTTGGTCCCAGAATCGACTTTCACAAAGACGCCCTGATCAACAAAAGTGGTCTCCAAAGAATAAGAAGTGATCACGGAAAGAGGAGGATTAGTCACCACAACACCCATAGAGGAGCCGGCGGCGATATCCTTCAAAATAGGAGCGGTCGTATCTTCCGCTGATGCGGGAATGTTCACAAAGACAGAAGCAATAGCATCTACCATTGACGCGCTTATATTTTTAGAAGAAGAGGTGACGATATGCTCTATCGATGCGGAACTTTCAGAAGCAATAATTTCCTTCAAGGACGCAGGGGTATTCAAAGAAGCGGAGGAAACAACGTCCTTCAAAGGAATATCAATAACATCATTAGAAGAGACCTGTTGAGGAGGACGAAGTTTATAGTTGAGCTCTGGCAAGAAAATGGAAGTGTTGAGAGTAGGAGCGCGGAGAAATTTCTTAACCTTCTTCTTCTCGCAATTAACTTCGCTTTCAGTACCCTTTGAAGAACAACCCAGATAAGAAATAGAGGCAACAATATTGTTTTAACTTTAAAGAGAAGAGAGTATTTCTTACTACCTTGTCATGCGAAGGCTTCCTCTTGCGAGATTCATCATCCTTAGAGCTTGATGAAGAATTAGGGTTTGAAACTTTAATACGAAGATTACCAGATGGAGAACTTTTGCTGCAACAAAACCAGTATGGGAATATGAAGAACAGCAGCAGATTAACAATGGCGGTTGAAAACTTAAAAGAAAGAAAAATAGAAAGAAAAACAAGACAACAAGGATGTTAGAGAAAGCTAACCTTGGATGAGAATCTATAAGACCAAAAGAAGATCAACACCGGTAAAATTTCTGAAATAGTGGAGAGTGAGGGCTTCGAGAGGATGAAGATGAAGAAAATTCACAGAGAAGAAGAGAAAATAGAAAAAAGAAAAGATATCTCTCCTCACCACAGTCAATAAATAAAAAAAATATGGGAAAGAGAATACCGTAAAAATAAGTACGTGCCGGTTAAAAGGGGAAAAGGTCAACACGTGTAGACGATTAAGCCGAAATCACGGAAACATGTCGGTCGAAAAGAATACAAAGAGATGAGTTGGTGCGGCGAAATAACAAACTAGGGTTTCTCATATCGTTCTTTCTCTCGAAGTAACGATAAGAGAAGAGGCAAAATGTGGGTGCAAAATACCGCACACTCATTAGATATGCGAAATAATCTCTTTAGTGTCAAGCAAATATGAACGCGTACAACATATCCTGAATGACGGACTAGATGACGTCACCCAATCACAGCTAAAGTGTGAAGATCAACGCAGAAGTAAAGAATTCGCGCGACAATATTAAAGTCAAAGCGAAGTTGACGCGCTCCAGATCCGAAAATAAGGGCTTTATTAGCTGTCCTCCACTATGTAAACTCCTATAAAAGAAGCCAAAGGCCTTTGTAGAAAGAGGAGATCTTTTTGGTGAGCTGAGATACGATATTTAGGAGAGAGAAAGTTATTTGCTTCCCAAGTTAGGGTTTCCATTCATATATCTTGTATTTGATCTATCTTTTAATAAAATGATTTAGAGTTCTTCCGATGATGTCTTGAATAGAGTTTGTAGATCTTGCTTGGGTGTGGCTGTAGGATTTCCTGCAACTACAGATAGCTTTCGTTTCATTAGATTATAATGTCAAGGTTGAGCAAATGCAAAGGGTAAAATGTAATTACACTACAATCTGGAATGAAAACTAAATACAACAGGAAAACGATAGAACAAATATTTTTGGTGGAAATTGTTTGTAGTCACATTAAGGGGAAAATTAATAAAGGCTAACATTTCTAACAGTACCGAGTTGGAAGATCTAGCAATCCAGCAACGATAAATATTAACTAGCATCTACTAAAAACAATAACATAATCTTAAAAGGAGAGTAAGTTTAATGCGGCCAGTGCGTAGCAAAAAAGAAATCTTAAACAGCGGTGCGAGGCGAAGTCGAGTCACACCAAATCAAAAAATGCATCGCGACAGGTCAAGCCGAATCCGCGTGACAGCAAATAAAAAATGCATCAGGATGGAGCGAGGCGAAGCGGAGCCACACCATATCAAAAATGCATCGCGACGGGGCGGGGCGAAGTCTTGCGACACCAAATCAAAACTGCACGATGGGACGCGGCGAAGCCAAATTATACCAAACCAAAGACACAGTTAAAAGAAAAATAAAATGATGGTGGATGGTTTTTGGCCAAGCCGAAGCAATACCAAATTCTTATTCATAGTTTGCGTAGAATCCTAAATGACGGGACGGGGCGAGGCGAAGCCGAGTAACACCTAATCAAAAATGTATCGCGGCGGAGCGAGGCAAGGCCGAAGCCGATCCACACCTAATCAAAAATGCATCAGTACGGGGCGAGGGGAAGCCGAAGCAATACCAAGCTCTTATTCATTGTCTATATAGAATCCTAAATGACGAGACGGGGGGAGGCGAGGCGAAGCCGGAGCCGAGCCACACCTAATCATAAATGTATCGCGACGGGGCGAAGTCCCACGACACCTAATAAAAAGTTTAGCCAGGGTATAAAAAATATATGGTTAAAAGAAGAAAAAAATGCCCAGTACATAGCACGGACACAAAATCTAGTAATTAGATTAAGTACTCAGAAAAGGAAGAAAAATCTAGCCCCCACCCACAGATTCCTAGTTTCCTCGCTGCAGAGAATACTAAATACATTCTCAACTAACAAGAAGAAAACAATTTCAATCTCAATCATGGTGGAGAGACAAAGATATTACGAGTTGATGGAACAAAATATATAATTGTACGTCCAAAATGTCCAATCCATATACTGTGAGCCCGTGAGTTTACTAGCTTGCATGTGAAGATAATTAATTATTTTTCTTGTGATGTAATTTTAGACTTTAGTATCCGTCTTCAGACAAGAAGTTAAGGGGGCAGGTCACGTACTATGTTGCTTTAGACCCCAGCCGTTAGAATGCAGCAACCTAGGACAGTAGTTGCCTTTATTTAAAGTAGTAGATATTTATTTTTGGGCTAGGGTATCTAGACAACCGTGACTAAATCCTAGGACAGGTTAAAAACGTGGAGCTCCCGATTCTTACCAGATCGGGTTAATGTATTTATTGTAAGAGTGACCATTGGAAATAGTAAAACCCTTGATCCACATCTAGTTTGTGATCAGGTGAGTGCCAAAAACCACTAGGCCATCTCCTATGGTTAAAGCAGTAGATATTTGAACTGTCAGTAATTAGCTTTCAGCCCCTTAAATTCAAAATCCAAATGAACTAGCTCAAAACTTGTTCTATAAATAGAGCTTGCATCGTTATAAATACAATACAAGTCTCGCACCAATTCAGTCATCTATCTTCTCTTTTGTCAGTGAACTGTATCAAGTTGCTCATTAAGATACAGAGAAATGGCGAGGAGCAGTATTTCATCTACTGTTTCTTTTCTTGTTATGATAATGATGATACTGTCGATGGTTGTTGACGCAGTAAGTATACTTAATCTGCCTATCGTAGTCGTGTAAATCTTTTCGCATGCATATTAAACACAATATATAAGCCTGAAAAACAAACGTACTAGGATATATATTTATCTGAGATACGTAAAAGTGATGAACACAAAATAATGAATGCTTTGCATTCATCCCAGATGACGATTTTCATTTCATCCTTATTAACCTATGACATTTTATTTTTTTCCTTATTAACTTACGACTTTTTGGATTCTCAACTTTCTCTTATCTCTTCTTACAAAATCTTTATAAACTTATACAGAGGCTATTGTTGGCTAGCACTGGTGGTTTGCTCGGGGGTACTAGTCCAGGTGGCTTATTTGGGAACGGAAACACAGGTGGAACAAACTTGCTCGGAGATAGCAACACAGGCGGGACAAATGTGCTTGGGGACGGCAACACAGGTGGCACAAATGTGCTCGGGAATTACAACACAGGTGGTGTAAATGTATTAGGGGACGGCAACACGGGTGGTATAAATGTGGTCGGAGATAAGAACACAGGTGGCATAAATGTGCTTGGAGACAGCAACACTGGCGGCATAAATTTTGTGGGTAACAGCAACACCGGTGGTGTAAATATGCTTGGTGATAACAACACCGGTGGAATAAATGTGGGAGGAAGCACCAACACAGGTGGCGTAAATCTGCTCGGAGACAACAACACCGGTGGAATAAATGTGGGAGGAAGCACCAACACAGGTGGCGTAAATCTGCTCGGAGACAACAACACCGGTGGCGTAAATTTGCTCGGAGACGGCAACACTGGTGGGGTAAATGCGCTTGTAGACAATAACTCAGGTGGCCTAAATGTGCCTAAGGTATAAATGTGCTCGGATCCGGGTGGCATGTGTATCAGCTCTCTTGCCGTTACCGTGGAGCTGGAAGGAAGAGCAAAGGAGGAAATACGAAAGAAACGGCTCCCAAGAGAGCACAATTCAATAGTTCGCTTAAGTTCTTTAGATTATTTGTTTCATTTCATCTAATATCAATTAAGTTGTCATGTTAGGTATCAAATAGATTTGTGGTTTTTAAGGGTTGTAAAAATGTTTGATAAGCAGTATCTTGATAATTAAAAGACTCCAGTGAGTGTTGGCGCCTGAGGTTGACATTGGGCAGGTATGGTCTGCCATGATTTTCAATGGCCCTACCATCTGTTTAGCTTGACAAATCGTATCAACCCATTCAATTTTTTTTATTTTTTTTATTTTTTTTTTGGACAATCAACATATTTCAATTCATTTGAAACAGTGATTACATGTTCGCTTACAAAAATAACAAAAACATCAAAATACAAGATAATCAAGACCCTAATAGAAATAAGGACATCAATTACAAGTAAATCGCGAAGAGAAAGAGCAATAAACTGTAAAGATATCCAATTTCTTCTTATGTATAAGGGAGAGATGATGGTATATCCGGAAATGATTTCCGACCATTTAATCAGATTGTAGTCTTCTTCGATAAGAGATGCTCTTAAAACAAAGGAGTAATTTGCCCATGAATTTGTCGATCCACACAAACACGGATGCTGATTGAAAGCGATGTAGTGATGAATCGTCGATATTTTTGAATCGAGATAAGCAAGCCACGAACCAGCCATTAAAATTTGAAGAACTCGCCCCACAATGACGAAGAAAAATCGCCCCAAAACGGCGAAGAAATATGTCAAAAGACACCAAAAACGATATAAAAACATCTTATTCATTACCTATTACCAAAAACTTTGAAAGAAAAAAGAATTCTTGCTCAGTCCTTTTGGACCAAATCTGAGCAAGGCAGCTCAAACATTTTTTTTTTCTTTTGAGAAAGGGAGGAGAAAGAGAGAAGAGTTTTGTCATTCATCCGAATATCGATCTTTATAACTCTGCATGTCTCTGTGGTTGGAATGATTAATTTCTTCAGTGCAACTTGCTCTTAAACTTTGAACTGGTGCATGAAATACTAGGAAATTAGCAGAAAGTGACGCTTAATTGGACTTTGGGCTCACTGATCAGTGATCGATAAACAGAAAGTGCAACTTGCTCTTAAACCTTGAACTGGTGTATGAAATACTAGGAAATTAGCAGAAAGTGACGCTTAATTGGACTTTGGGTTCACTGATCAGTGATCGATAAACAACTAGTTTAGAATTATGCTGAATTCTTCGGAAGATACAAAGAACAAAAATATAAAAAATTGCCATCAGCCGAAACTAGCTATACACTTGACAAAACGAAAAGGTAGCCACCATTTGTTGTGGAAACAAGGTACTTTAGTTGAGTTGACGGCGTATCATGGTATCGAAAAAGCATACAGAAAAACTATAATTGTCTGTCAGTCTTGGCTTCATTGGACGCCGTTTGGCAGTTAAATAGCTAGACATGCGTATTAAAGAAAATTAAAAGGCACAGCTGCATGTTTTTTTTCAACAGTATAAATTTTCTCTCTTAAAATTTCTTAGAAGAAGGCTTAGTCTTCAAGGAGTGTACCTTTTGTCTTGATCACTTGATGGCCATCAAAATAAACAAAAACCCTCAGGGATTATTCAAGGAACACGGATTTCACTGAGGCTCTGATGGCATTTAACACGTACGTCTGCCACCTAATATCCCACCTGCTAAGAAGGTTGTTGCAGGCCATGCATGCAATCAATAAAATGAACCACTTGCAAGGATCTATGCATATCTTAATTGTGGGTGTAAAATACCGCACACTCATTTGGTATGCGATATAATCCCTTTAGTAGCAAGCGAATACGAACGCGTACAATATGTACAAGATGACGAACCAGATGACGCCACCAAATCACGACAGAAGTGCGAAGAACCACGCGGCAGTAAAGAATCAGTGAGGCAATATTAAAGTCCAAGCGACGTTGACGCGCTCCAGATCCGAAATTAGGGGCTTTATTAGCTGTCCTCCACTATGTAAACTCCTATAAAACGAGCCACATGCCTTTGTAGAAGAGAGATATCTTTTTGGTAAGCAGAGATAAGATATTTAGGAGAGAGAAAGTTATTTGTTTTCCAAGTTAGGGTTTCTACTCATATATTTTGTATTTGATCTATCTTTTAATAAAATGAATTAGAGTTTTCCCCATGATGTCTTGAGTAGAGTTTGTAGATCTTACTTGGGTGTGGTTGTAGGATTTCCTGCAACTACATTTTAGCGCTAGAATACAGCTTGGATGGTATACCCTTTTGGTGAAGAAAACTTTTAATTAACAAAAAATTTGGTTCTTTGAAGAATACTTTTCCCTTTGTCAAGAGAAGATATTATTTAAGGAACAAGAATGGTGAGGCAAGCATCTACAGCAGAACAAGTGATAGCAACTAGGAGGAGTAGAAGAATCGCAGGTAGAAGAAGAGGTGAACTTGCTAAATGATGGGAGAAAGGAACAATCGAGGAACGCAAGTCCAATCTCTGATCCAACATACACATGAGGAGAACAACACCCGCAACTATGACGAGGTAAGTGTTCATACTACAGATACGGATACGGTGGAGGAAAACGAGCAAAGAACTGGAGAGGAAGGACCAGTAGGAGACAATGAGAGAACATGACAATAGCGGAACTCCGACAAATATTAGTCGAAGAAACGAGGAGAGTAGAAGAAGCACGCGCGAACTTAACGCGTCAGAACGATGAGCAATGAAAAGAAAATATCAGGTTGCAAGAGCAGAGGTCGCGAACCACACCAAGGAAACACGTGCAGGCTCAAGGTCAAGGACAAGAAGGAGCACGTCAAGGTGTAGACAATCTAGCCGCAGGGATCCTAGACAAGAGCAGCCTTTAAATAATAACATTGTTGAGAATTTTCATGTAGGCGATAATATACTGGAAGACCGCGGTCAAAATCGCGTAGAACAACCACCAATCGATGATTGATATGCACAACAAGGCGAATATTATCGCATACAAGGAAATCACAGGGGCAATCGACATGAGCAACAAGATGAACATAACCGCATGCATTATGATCAGGGAGAGGAAACTGATGAAGAGCAGGGGAGGATAATACTACACGGAAGATAAATGTTGCGCAATCAACATGACCGCATAGAAGAAGATGAAAGACATAATGACGCACAGATCAATGCCAAAAATGAAATGGAAAGACGAAGGAGAAGAAGAGAAGAAGCGGAAGAACGGGAACTCCAGGAGGCGATGCTTCAAAATAGATACGAGAATAGAGTAAGGAAAGCAAGGTTTAAAAGACTTATGCAACAAGATGCAGACCAAGCCATGAAAGAAACAATTTTAAGAGAATTAGCAGAAGTAAGAGCGATGATGACAGCACGAAGAGATGGAGGAAGGAGACAATTAGATGAAGCAATAGAAGAAGCAGGAAAAAATCCGTTCGCAAGACAAATATAACTCGCAGGAGTACCAACTAAATGCACACTACCTGTATTTACTAATATTTTTGATAGAGCTACATGTACAGTACAACATATAAAGGCGTATAGCAGATCTCTATTGCAATGGGAAGATAATGATGCAGTCTTATGCAAATATTTTCCCGCCAGCTTAACAGGAGAAGATTTACAATGGTTTGAGGGATTGCCAATGGGAACAATCAGATCATTCAGTCACCTACAAAGCATATTCTTAGGAGCATATATCAATAACAACATGTTACGACCAGGAATAGAGAAGGTATTCAACTTAAGGAGAAGAATCAATAAAAGCTTGTGTAACTTAACCACACGTTGGAGGACCCTGTGCAATAAGATGGCCAGAAGAGTAGATGAAAAAACTCTCATCCTAACATTCATTAACATACTTTTTCCAATAGATTTCTTGTATACGTAAATATTTAGGATAAAAGATACCATAACAATGACAGAGCTGTGCGAGTACTAAGAAGAATACATCGCTCTTGAAGAAAAGCAAAGAGAAATTGAATCTTACCCAGTTGCGGTTACAAACGCAAAAGAAGGAAATGCAAGCCTACTTTCAAGGACAACAAATGAAGTCTCAAGCACCTCCCAGGGAAGTCAAGAAAAGGTGGTAATAGAAGATAAGCAAAAGCAAGTAGCCATGAGCAGTAGAGACCAGGAAATGTATGAAATAGAATATAGAGAAAGACAATATAATAACCATGCAAGTAATAGCAAGATTCAAAGAATTGATAACCAGGGAGATGGTTATGAAGGACAAAAGCGATACTATAATCAAGGCCACGGAGGAAATAGAATAGTTTGGGAAGAAATAAAAATTCCACATCTAAACACCGCAATAGACAAAATCTGGGAGGCGGTAATCTTAATGGAAGACATACTAGCACCACCAAATATGGGTCACGAACCACCACAAGGAAAAATAAGCCGAGAGTTTTGTGCTTTTCACCGTTTCCATGGTCATAACACCAATAACTGTCGAAATGTGTAGAAAATAATACTAAGAGTGATCGATCAAGGGAAATTGAACCACTTCCTAGTCGCACAACAACAGAATCTACTACCACCACCAACAGAAGGGCAGGCGTCAGGAATGGACACATGAAAGAAAATATATTTGATTGAAGTAGGAGCGAATGCAAAGAACTTATACTGCAATTCAATAATACACTCGTTCAGAAGCATAGAAGACTTCCATGACAATGTTCTAAGTCGAGTTCATGCAAGAGATGTTGATGGAAAAGAAATACTCAACTTTGCAAAGGTATCACCAATTCAAGATTGGCAGAAGCAATCTATATCCTTTAGTGCATAAGAAGTACCAGGGGGCGGAGAATCGAATGAAAGTCCATTAGTTGTCAAGATGGAGATTATCCCAAAAACAAGGAATGAAGATGAAGAAGACACTGATGAGGACGCATGGGAAATAAGCAGGATATTGATAGACCCTGGCAGTTCAGTTGACATATTATTTTACCATACTTATAAGACTATGGGCGGCAGAGATGAGGACCTCATCCCTTCGACTTACAAGATTTATGGTTTCAATGGATCAGCCAACAAGCCGAAAGGAGAAGTAACAATGCAGATACCTCTCAAGAACATAACCACAGAAGTGGTATTCTGCGTGGTTGATGTGGAGTCACCATACAATGCCTTGATAGGAAGACCATGGCTACACAACATTCTTGGAGTGGCTTCGACCTTTCATCAATGTATAAAATTTCCCTTACCTCAAGGCGTTGGAGTAATAAGGGGAGACACCAATGAGGCATAAAAATGTAATGAAATTGATGTGGACAAAAGTAAAGAACGCGTAAGTAAGAAGAGAAACTGGAAGGAGAGTATACAGGAGGACAAGAGAAGTGAAAGATTAATGGTTGATGTTGTGAACAAGAGCGTAGAAATGAACAAGACTTCCACTATGGCAAAAACTTCGGCACCAGAAGATGACCTCAACAAGTGCGTAGAAACGCACGAATTCCAGATAGGAGAGCTAGTATTGAGACAAACACCGCCCTACCAGAAGAATAGGAATGGAAAACTAAAGAACGCATGGGATGGACCATACGTCGTTAAGAAAGTTATTGAAAATGGAATGTACAAGTTGATGGATGATAAAGGACAAAATGAGGGAGGACAACTTAGCCAACCTTGGAACCAAGTATATTTGAAGAAGTATGGTTCATGCGGCAATCATAATACAACAGAAGAAATAGTCCGTATGCGAACTTAATGAAGCACAAAGATTGAAGGAAGCAAACAAGTCATCCCAGATATAAGGTTTTTAAAAACAACTAGTTATTATGTAAGCGAATAAATGAAGAAAGAAGAAATCAGAATTGTACTAATCAAGCGTATGAATGAAAGTGAAAAAATTCTTCTTCTTTATATGTATTAAACATTTCATAAAAGATACAAGTAGAATAAAAAGGAAAAAATAAGACCTTATGATAAGACCTTAATAGAAGGCAACAGAAGTTAAAACCTCTAGCTAGGGAGGCTAGGCATCTAATTGTGGCGTGCACCCTAGTTCGCATAACAGCAAGAGGCGAAAATAAGACCTAATGCGCGTCATAATTGGGGAAAACCTAGATAGCATGGCTCAAGTGAAAGCTACACCGACACTAGAACCTGAGTCATGGAGATTTGGGGTGAAATAAAAGCCTATCCAGCAGAGACGCCTAAGTCGA
Organism: Papaver atlanticum; assembly: GCA_023531105.1. Classification (NCBI taxonomy): domain Eukaryota; kingdom Viridiplantae; phylum Streptophyta; class Magnoliopsida; order Ranunculales; family Papaveraceae; genus Papaver; species Papaver atlanticum. The sequence goes on from JAJJMB010008995.1 coordinate 745,026, forward strand.
AAGACTAAGGTACGAAGCTCTCTCCTAAGGAGTGTAGAAACTAGATCAGGGCGCCACGGTACACGGTTGAGTCAAGAGTGCCTGGGACGTCTGGAGCGTACCTGGACATTCTTGACAAGTCCTGACTATGATAAACTCGGCCCTCCCCCACTAGGGTGTGATCTCGAACGAGATCACGAAAACAGCTGATTGTTGGCATTAACGGATGGGAAGATCCCAACCTAACCCGTTAGGGGTAAGCTTCCTTGAAGACGTTAATATCATGGGGCTATGACTCAAAGGAGAGTATAGGCCTGTCATATTGGTGCGTCAATGAATCCTGCAGAGGCAATAATACGAAATATGATAAGGCGAAATCAATGGGTCATTACATGAAATTGTGAAGACCGCCTGCGATTTCGCCGCATGACCACAAATAATACCCAGAGGAAAAATAAGACCTCTAATTAGGGAGGCAAAATAAGACCACATGAGAAACACAAACCGATCTATAAAAATTTAACTAACATTATTTTGCAGGAAAGGAGTTCAAAGAATAGAGCGTGCAACATCAAAGAAAAGAGTACGCAAGTAAAAAGTAAAGATTAACGCACATACATAAAAATAAAGTAAAGGAATAGAATAACGCATAGACACGAAAATAATGGTGCAAAAGTAGCTGAGGCAGAAAAATAAGACAAATCAAGAGGTAAAATAAAGGAGAAGATATACAGGTACGATACTAAACTAATAAAATTGAAGATACCTGCGAACATTAACGCACAAATGCATAACTCAATCATCTTGTAACGTCTAATAGAGGAAGGAATGGGAATTTAAACATATAAAGGAATGTTACCCGCCCCTATATGATAGACTTACGCACATGTTATATACTATTGTCACTGGATAGATGCTTTGCTTTCGACTAATGACAAATTGCAGGATTAAAATATGCAAGAGTAAAGGTAGAAAAAGAATATACATTGAAGAAAAAATCTCAAAAGCTTAGAAACAACCAGCGTACGAAAGATGAAGAAGGAGAACATAATACAAAGAGTATATGAGGAATTTACAAGCAGAGAAAAAGAAAGAAAAGCGAAAAGGCTCTTCAGAAGCTGCGGCTATTTCCCACCCAAATCATCTTCAACATCTTCAGAAGAGTGCTCTTCTGATTCTTCCTTAGTCTCTGAGTCATTGTACTCTTCGTCGGTCTCTTCATATTCCTCGTATTCAGCTTCACTATCAAATATCTCAATGTCCTCCTCATTTGGAGAAACTTCAGAAGGAGTGAAATCTGGTAGAGGAATGTTATATGCAGCACAGATCTCCTCTGCGTTCTTCTTAACACATGAGTCGCGAAGGCGAATAGCATCTTTATTCAGATTGGAGACAGAGACTATCAACTTTTTCTTCAGTCTGCGGTACTTAGAATCCCTGGCAGAAAGCCTCGGTTTCAACTCCTCAATTTTCTTGAGATGATTCTTCTCGGTATCTCTCTAAAAAAAAAAAAAAAAAAAAAAGGAAAGGAGTATTAATGACGCGCAAGTGAATAATTCAAAGTATAGTATAAAGAGGAAATAATTAAAGAAGAATCATAAACAACCTTCTTTTCCAGAAATAATAGCCCTAACCACTTCAGCGTGATCAGATTTTAAACTAACATTTGTAGCTACACCAGTCCTAGCATTTTCAATAACCCTAGCATCCCATTCAAACTCATCATCATTCCCAATAAGCAGACGAGAACGAATCATATTCTCACAAGTAACCAAAGCGTTCTTTTCGCTTATTGCTTGATCTCTCTCTATTTGAACTTGGAGTTTGACCTCATGAAACTCCTTTAAAGCTTGAGCGCCCAGTAATGAGTACGTTAATTCTAGCCTCTAGTCTCTTAATCTCATCCTTATTATCATGTAGGCGGCGTTTAAAACTGTTATTCACAGATAACATATTCTTATGTTCACGTTTAAGAATTTCGTATTTCAACTTGAGTTCCTCCATATTAAGAGTCCTTAAATTGTCATATGAGGTGTTATTCAAGGAAGCATTAAGATGCTCTAGAATAATTTCATCCTCAACGGGATAATTAATTGCCTCGTCAGTTAAGTTGTAGATCTCTGCAGATACAAACAATTAAAGGAGGGCGGGAATAACGCGAAGATGTTAGAGTGAAGAGGAGAATGAAATACATACCAATTAGTTGATTGTTCCTATTACAAAGATCTTCCACGCGCCTAGAGCTAGAAGAATAATCACCTTTAAGCTTAAGATTCTCCGCTTCCAGAGCATGAACCTTTCTTTGAAAATCACTAGTGACTTCATAAGACATACGGGCACTCTACATCAACACAAAATAAGCGGTAAAATAACTAAACAGCACGAAATCATGATGGAAATTGACGCATAAGAAGAAAACTTACCAGTGACCCAAGAGCGAATTGAAAGCCCGGAGATAAGGCAGAGGCAACACCACGAAGAGAATCGTGGATTAAGGAATGAGCATCACATATCTTAACAACCGCATCGCATGTGCGACCCAACGCGGTGTTATCAACACATGATAGTGAGTCACAGAAGATGCTAGATAAGTCACCCATTGAAGATGTGGACGCGGAATTATCAGGAGGAAGCAGAGCATCATCATACGAACAAGAATTAAAAGGAGTTGGAGAAGATGCTTCCCGCTTCTTTGAAGAATTCTGAGCAGTAGATTTGGAAACGGTTTTCTTACCCTTACCCTTAGAAGGAGAAACACCAATGTTAGAGCCCTCAGCATCTCCAGTCTCCACCTACACGCACAATGAGAGATAAGAAACAGAAGCAACAATATTGTTAAATTTACAAGAAAGTATTTCTTAATTCATTAGTGCGCGTATCTGACGCCTTGGATGCATTTTTCTTAGCCTTCTTTTTCTGCCGCACGATCTGAGATCAAAGGAGATAATAAGAGAAACGAAAAGAAAAAGAAAAGAAATAAACAGAAAGAAAAGGTTAAAAGAAGCATACCACATCTTTTTCGTCTGGCCAGTTAAATTCCCAAGGCTTGCAAGCGGCAAACTTCTCAGGAAGAGGAAGAGTTGACCTATCAGCATCCTTACCCATAATATAAGGGCCCTCAAGAATAACAGGATACTCCACCCAATGAACATCCTTTGAGTGACGTGCAGAATCATTGGAAGTGTTGTGAAAATCAACATCCCGCTTGATCTTATCACTCTCCGCGAAACCGTCCACTCTCTTCAAGCGAACGCCCCAGCGGTATAATTCGTTCTTTACGATGGTACTGTGTAATGCTTGAAAAAATTATCCACTTTATACTCTTCTGGGATGTTGGCTTTGTTACATACTTTGGATAAGAAGACCCCAATCCAGCCGCACAACGGGCGTACTCTACCATTATCCTTATACAATCGTTGCTTAACTGAAATATGCTGCGTGCAAATTTCTCATGAGAGAGGAGTTCATAAAAAAGAGGAATCTGGGAATTATAAAGAGGAATGGGAAGACCAGCCATGATCTGTCCAAGCGAAACGATAACTCTTTGATCATCCCATTGGTCAAGAGCAAACCATTCAGGTCCAATTGCGGTAGTGGGGGTAGAATCCTGAGGAACTTTAAGGACAATACCCTTAGGTTTAAGCTCCGCTTCCAATCTTTTAAACTCTTTGATGTTCTTCCAACCGGGTTGAGGGGCCATTTTAAGAATGGGAATACAGGATGATGAAAATTTAATCAAGATGATCAAACCAATCAAGACTAAGATGATCAAGATGGTGATGATGAAAAACAGAGTCCGAAGAGGAAGAAAGTGAAGGAAAAGGTGTGATAACAATGACAGAAAAAATAACGATCAATCGATTAAAGTTTCGATAGAAGAAGAAAAACAGTCGCAGATGATGAGAGTTACAAAGAAAAAAGAAAAGAAGAGAGAAAGTAAAGAAAGAGAAGAAAAAACGTGTTGGGGTATATAAAGGATCCTTTCCCCTTTTCCCGAGATATTTCCTCTCATAAACGCACTGATTAGAAATGGATAGGAAGGAGTGGTTATCAGATCCTTTTAGGGACGTGTCAGATAAAAAGTGGACACGTGTAGACTGCCATGCCGAAGTTCCGGAAAGATGTCAGCTAGAGGGAATATGAAAAGGTGAGTTGGTGCGGCAAGATAACAACCTAGGGTTTCTCATACCACTCTTTCTCTCAAAAGAACGATACGAGAAGAGGCAAAATGTGGGTGCAAAATACCGCACACTCATTTGGAATGCGAAATAATCCCTTTAGTAGCAAGCGAATACGAACGAGTACAATATATCCAAGATGACGAACCAGATGACGCCACCAAATCACGGCAGAAGTGCGAAGAACCACGCGGCAGTAAAAAATCCGTGAGGCAATATTAAAGTCCAAGCGGCGTTGACGCGCTCCAGATCCGAAATTAGGGGCTTTATTAGCTGTCCTCCACTATGTAAACTCCTATAAAAGGAGCACATGCCTTTGTAGAAGAGAGAGATCTTTTTGGTAAGCAGACATAAGATATTTAGGAGAGAGAAAGTTATTTGCTTCCCCAGTTAGGGTTTCTACTCATATATTTTGTATTTGATCTATCTTTTAATAAAATGATTAGAGTTTTCCCCATGATGTCTTGAGTAGAGTTTCTAGATCTTACTTGGGTGTGGTTGTAGGATTGCCTCCAACTACATTAATCATGCATTTCTGTGGTATTCCATCGCTTCTTCACCTTAGTGACAGTGCATGTTCCGCACCAAACGCTATTTCTCACTTTAAATGTTAAATCCCTAATCAATAACTTTATGACGCATGAGAATGTACTTCAAATCTTTTTTCTTTCCTTCTTTTTTTGGAAGGAAAGAATAATAGGGTTACTCTCTTTTTTGGAAACAAAACTAAATTAAGGAAGGGACTAATATTTGTAGAAATCTGGACAACTATTGGCCGTAGTTGACTATCTCTGATTCTGAGAAACAAGCAAATATAGATGTCTATAACTAGAGACCTCCAGAAACCAGCAAGTTAAGTGACCAATAAAATGGTTGCCAGCACTTTGGAAAAAAAATATATTTTGTTTTAAAAAAAAATCTTGCGACACCATGCGGACATTATGGACGTAGCAGGATTGTAATATACCTCAACTCGCCCGCTATTTAGGTCGTTTGACTTGACTAGGCTCATTGCTAGAAAGGAAAACATCAGAGAACCTTCTGTTAGACATTCATAAGGTTTGACTGTGAATCCGAAGGTATATTTTATTTTGAGAAATTGGAAACGGAGTCGTATGTTGAATCATGTTGCAGACGTTTTTTTTTCTTCATCAAATAAGCGAATCATGTTGCAAACGTATAAATTCATAATTAGATTCTCAAAGTATGTATATCCGGAATAATACCACGGCAAATTTAAACGGACCGCTGGAAAAAAACACTTTGACAAAAACTACTTTTCATGTGAAGTGGAAACTAGGTTTGGATCCCACCATTATGTGAAAGGCGGTTTTCTTCAGGGTGCCTAAAGCATTTTGAGTTTATATTTACGTAGAGTGAAGATATTAATCTCTGATCAGAATCGTATTCTCCTTGATAATGAGCTAAGAATAAGAACAATTGGCTCTTATTTCTAATCTAACACTCTACAATTGCGGGTCATAACCAAAATTTATTTCTTGGTCATCTTCTCCTTGATAGGTTTTTTTTGTTCTTTCTTTCACACTCAAAAGCTAATCCTATCAACTGAGGTTAGTATATCTCTAATAGAACAATCACATGAAATGGACTGAAAACTAGTAATATGTTACAAACCCTCAAATTTACCGTCAAGAATGTTGCAGTGTTTGAGCAGTAGAGTAAAACATGCCGGCCGACATAGCACACATCAATCCAGTGATAGAATGATCCAGTAGTTTCCCTAGCAAACTTGACTAATACATCATCATGATTAATTAATTACATTCTTTTTCACAAAAATGAGTTAGAATTTGTCAACAATCACCATATTTCTTCACATCTTCTAAAACAGCTTTGAGAATCCAAGAGCAGCCAACTTTATTCCATTTACGTGTAAATCACAAAACTTCTGCTAGCATTGAATCCTTGGTACATAGATTATAAACTGTGAAAAAAAGGAATTAAAATATTCAAGGGTTGCAGCTTCAATTATTTAACATATATCTTGGAATTGAGAAAAAAAAAAGGAATTAAAATATTCAAGGGTTAGCAATTTGTTGTTAGATCTTTATATTTTTATCACGGCAGGTCTCGACAGACTAAGTATATATACCTCTCCTAACTTATCAGAACTCTGCAGATTTAATTGTGGAAGAATAGCTTAGTGATTTTACAGTATATAGAAGTAAATTTAATTCAAATATAACCTAGCCCTTTCTGTAATTATCTCTATATTAGAATCATATGGGATCATCATCTGAAAATCATGAGAAGTTCAGTATAAGAAATCTCTTAGTAGCAGATTTTTTAACACTTGAAATTCTTAACAAGATTCTCAACTGGGAACATGGAGATCCTTACTCCCATGATCTCAAGCATAACAACAGGATACGCGACATACCACTAGATATGAAAGAGAGAAATCCAAGAGCATATGTGCCCAGATATGTTTCCATGGGTCCAAACCACTACGGAGAACCTCAGCTGGACGGCATGCAAGTCGACAAGATGAGAGCCCTAAGACATTTTGTCAAGAGGGGACCCCTTCCGGTCGAAGCCTATCTGGAAGCACTGATGAAAGTTGCAACTCCATGTTGGGAATCTTACGGGCAGCTTGACGAACAATGGGAAGATGAAAATCGTTTTGTTCTGCTCATGTTGATCGATGGAGTTTTTCTTTTGGAGTTTTTGTCCGTTACTAGAGGTAATCAAAACAATTCAGATTACGCTACTACTGATCCCACTTTCGGCCCCGAGGGACATAATTTGATCTATGAGGCTATTATGCAAGATTTGTTAATGGTTGAAAACCAAATTCCCTATCTGGTGCTGTCAACGTTGCTTTCTATCTCCGAAGGGCTACCTGAACAGGTAAAAATTACAACGAATCTCCTCCAACCTCTCTAAAAAAAATTAGAAATTATATATAAGCTATCACAACCATCTTCATTTGAACACTTGAATGCCTAATAATTTCTGTATCCTTGACCTACATGCAGAGCATACATAGCATCCTATCGTGGATGATGTTTGCCCCTAACATAGGTCCAGGGATCCACTTTCTGGACATGTATCTAAAGGGATTGTTGGCGGAAGGCCAACGTGCCGAAGTGGAGGAGGAGCAGGATTGGGAGGAGGATCAACAGCAGTTACACAGAATTGAAAATATCGCTGCATCCAAGCTCTACAAGCGTGGTGTCAGATTTGCAAGAGTAAAAAGCTACAAAAAGATAACTTTTGATAAAAACACCGCAACCCTTACACTTGCTACCATCCACATCACCAAACAGAACATATCTAAAATGCTCAATATGATAGCTTTTGAACGTCGGGAGGGTTCCAGCAAAGATTTAAACTCTTATATAAACCTCGTAGACTTACTTATCCAATCGCCAAAGGATGTTAACCTACTCCGCTCCGAAGGAATCATAGTTAATTCTTCAAGCAGCGACCAGGCTGTCATGGACTTGATTAAGGAAATAACAAAGGTTGCAGTTGGTGGAGTTTCGGATAGCAGGTCTAATCTGGTGAGGGAAGAGATAATTGAATATTACCAAAGAGGTGCCACCAAATTAAGTAGAAGATTACCTTATAAACTATTCTCACGCTTGTCATCTCAACGCCATTTCCTCAAATATAAGCCGTGTATGAACATCAATGTGAAATAACATTACATTTTTGTCAAAGAACTCCAAAATCACTTGAGTTCGCGAACCAAATCATTGCTTCAGGCACTTTTCAACTGGGAAACAAGGAGTTTGATCCTTTCAATTTTACTTTCAATCATGTTTTCTGAATGTTTTTTAGTTTGTGAGTTGTCAAACAAAATTTTATCTTGGCCACCTAATTAAGATTTGTATATTTTCATTATCTTTTTTGACGAAGTTTGAATTAGACTTGTATTTTTTTTGTCTGCGTGTTCTGTTTCTCTTTTCAGCCTTGTTTGTAAGAGTTTGTAAATTCAATATATGAACACCGAACATATGATTTTTCGTGTGTCATAATATGCCTTTGCTTTGTTTGTTTGTTGGTAGTGCAATCACATTTCATTTCATTCGTGACATAATGGTGATTACATAATCATTTATAATGAAATGAAAAAATGTCGAAGTACAAGAGAATCACAACTCCAATACAAATAAAGGTATCAAACGCAAATTCTAAAAAACCCGAGTTTTCTGTTGCTAATCAGAATTTCCAAGAATTTGGTTGCACCCCATCCTTGACTTGACGAAGCCCCCAGTAATTAATAATAGTATATGATGTACTTATAAATAACAACTCCTAATTAGTGAAGACAGCAGTAAGCAAGAACGCAATTAATGCCTGCTAGCTAATTAGTTTAATTGCATATACAGATATCTGCTTTTCCGCTCATCTTGAAAAAGTGCCTGAATCAACCATATTTAGTTGATGTTGCTAAGCTGAAGGCCAAGGGTAGGTGCTGTGTGTGTATGAATGCAGGAGTTGAACATGCATGTAACCTTGGATGGTAAGAGATAGTAATTAACAGTGATTGGAGAGGTGAATCCTTGTACAGTAGTACTGCAGAAGAAGACTAGTGTCGACATAACTAATACGCGTCATATATACCCATCAGTAGCATTACCTCATACTTGATTAACAAAACAAAAATGCTAGTTCAAATATTCAACTGTCTGTTGTCTAGAAGTTTTCTATTAATAAATGCTAATCGAAGTTAGGACGTTGATATATCCAATAATGTCAATTAATATCCAAAATTTGAATAAGATGGGGATTACAGTAATGTTTAATTTGAATACAATTGAATTGCCCAGTTTTGTACGTTTCGTTTTTGAAAAAGTCTTACTACGCGTACGCGGCGTAATAATATATATGCATCTATCTTGCATCACTGGTACTGCATTAGTTTACCAATGAATTGGATCTTACAATCTTTCCCATGATGCAAGAAAGATTGCTTACAGGCAGTTGATATTTTAATATCACTTATTTTTCTAAATTTGGATGACATGGGGATTACAGTGATGCTTAATTTGAATACAATTAAATTTCCCAGTCTTGAGTGGTTCGTCTTTGAAAAATTATTAGTACGCGTGATATATGTATGTTTCTTGCATCACTAGTACTGCGTTACCAATGAATTTGTTTTTGTCAAACGATTCGTTTCACTCTGTGTTTGTATCTAGATTTATTTATTTTTGCGATCTTTTGATCTTATTTAAATGTGGAAGGTGATACATATCTACTTACTGTATATTATTGTACAATTATTTTTAGGTATCTATCTGTATCTTAGTTTTTTTAAGTATTTGTTGCTGGTTGCAAGTTGCGTCGTTGCTGTCCTGAGCGATGTGGTGCATCCTTAAAATACTAGTTTCAAGGAGTTTGGATTATAAACTTGCAAATACTAGTGCTACTGGACCGTGTTATCTAGAAAGAATCTTAGTTACTTGTCAATGTAATGCAAAACTGTATTTTAAATTTCTTGAATATTTCAGCTCTCATCCACTGATTTAGTTATTAGTATATATTACCATCGTTTTGCCGTCCAAAAAAAGAAAACAAAACATCTTGTCAAAAAAAGTATACCTACTAATTAATCTTCATTCTCTTGAATAGGTAAACCGTAAACATGCAATGCTCTAATACTACTTCCTATAAGTTTTTTTTTTTTTCTTTTTTTTTTCCCGATGATGCAATCTGTTGAGGTGAATGCTTGGGCATACAATGGTTTGCTATGGGACCCATTCTTTCACCATGTTGTTAGTGAACTAGCTAATCTGTTAGTGATAGTGAGCCAGGGACAATCACCCCATGAAAGGGAACGTATTGTATCAAGATTAGTGAGTACGTTATTTGGGTGTTGTGGAACGAACGTAACAAGAGAATTCTTGAGGATAAATACTCGTTCAAAACAGATTCTGATCTCTGTTCATCCGCAAAAACTCTTATGTTGCATTGGACCCTTGCTGCTGGTTCCCCCATACACATTAACTTCTCTAGTTCAGTAAATGACTGGGAAGCTATTTTCATGCAACATTTTGCTTTTTTTCTGTTTTGCTACTTCTTGTAGCTACTTGTAAATTCTTTTTCTAACAAAATCTTCTTTTCTCATCAAAAAATAAATACATTGGTGAGTACGTACTGATACTACATCGATACCTATACAGGGAATCATGTTCACACCTCTTACACGTTAAATCCCCGATTTTTACGTTTATATACTCTGTATCAAACAGATTAACTTTTACTATCATGCATTGACAACACAACAATATAGTTTATTGTACTAGTTTTCTTACATTATGCTCATCTACAACCAATACAACTTCTTCTTTTCTGTATCTTCTTTTTACGTTTAATTTTTTTTCTTTAAAGAACTTCTTTCACAAGAAGTGGCTTGCGACTTATAGAAGACTACAAATCCGGAGTAACTAGACATAGAAGCAAAGAAAACCATCCCCAACCCCGATGTAAGTGAAATTTGACCCCCCAAGTTTCTTGGTGTATGCAGTACAGGAGTACTAATGCGTAAAGAAAACACCAACAGAGGATTTAACAGAGACTCAAAACCAAGCACAACTTCAAGGAGGTTTCAAATACCAATCACAAAGCGACCAGCATCTCACTGTAAGGCCTTGCAGTTTCTTTCTTGTTTCTACCCAAATGAACTGAAGCTTCATTATCACGCTGAACAAATTAATCTATGCTGGACGCACTGCAATATTTAGCAAGAAAAAGATAAGTTTTTCAATCGAATTATTTGGCGGAAACCATTAAAAATCACTATATTTGACATTGTAAGCAATAATAAACAACTTTGGCACGACATGTATAAAAATAAGTTGGAGCTTAAAAAGAACCTAAGGAGTAAAGACAATGGTAGAGATATATATTTTATGGTGTTTATGATGCCTAATATTCTAGAGTAGTTGGGATGATAAAATCATTGATAAAACGAAGGAAAATATGAACATACCTATAAAGCAGAATAGCCGGCAAAGCAAGGCGGTATAGGTGGAAGAAAGGAGGGCACTGGAGCTGGATTACTGGATGAACCCTCAGCATAAGATAGAGGATGTCATGGATGGAAGTGACACTATTAAATAACGTCAAACTAGGGTAAAGTAAATTGAGACAGAACACAGGCATGGTTCATCATTACCTCAATATATGGAGCCTCTCACTCTCAGTGATCTCCGTAAGCAGGTGTTCAAAAACCGCAAGACAAAACTCGTTCTCTTTTCTCTCAAGGGGCTCATTTGTCGACATGATTTGTGTGTAATCTACAAACTGCAATTGAAAAAGTTCGCAATTTAAGGCTCTTGCACTGCACTAAGTATTTTCAGTAAATATGAATGTGATAAATGGCTTAAATTCGTGAGGATCATCGTTATACTCAGATTTAGCCAATAATTTCTAGATTGGTCACAAGATAGGAAATGGGTTGCAAATGGTTGCATTCCATATAATGGTGTGTGCTTATACAATTATATGGACCTCGAACCTGCATACCTTGAAATTATCTGCACCAGTAATCCTATTTCTCAATCTCCTCATCATATGCTCATTTGCTTCGCCAACCCCAACTAAAACAATTGACAGCCGGTAATTTCTGGGATGAAAATGCCCGTAAGACGATTACTTTACCAAAGTGAAAAATGAAAACGAAGATAAGATAAGCAGTTATTGGAATACCGAAAAACATATATACCTGGCCATCACAATTGCGTTAATAGAATTTTGCTCATGATCATCAACGCTTGGATTGCCAGGCTGGGTATCAAGACTCCTTGATACCTGCAACCACCAATGCGGTACAATTAATATATGGGTATATTAATTTAGTTTTTATTTACTTTTCACCCTATTCCGTTATTTATGATCTAGCTAGGGTGTATACCATTGGGCATGCACCAGACTCTCTATTGATCAAACAAACTGAAGATGCAAAGGTAAAATCTTGATGAAAGTCAAAAGTTACCGGTTCACTGGCAATTATAACCAACACATGGTGCTGGTCACGCGATTGACTGGCAACAGAAATAGCTTTTCGTATGATTACGTCATATGATACTTTTTCTGCCATAATAAAATGAAAATCATTATAAAATAGATTTGACTACGGACTACACATGCAAGGAAAAGAAGCAACCTGTAAGTCGTGCATATTTCGCAATAAGATTGTATCGGGTAGCTGCTTCCTCGAATCCAGGGGAAGGTACCTCCTCTCGATAGAACCTAAAGATGCGACTGGTATTTGTTGTTGCTGTAGAAATTTGTGACGAATTTAAATAATTGATAGTTAATGGAAAAGAAAACTGAAAACATATCACCCCAAGCATTGAACAAACTGGAAATGCATTAATTACCATCCCCAAATCCAAAACAGTGTATTGTATTATCCTCATTAAGAGCCTTGATAGTTTTTCCAACAAGAAATATTACTCTTTCATAATTGTTGGGGTTTCCCTCAATGATTCGATGTAAGTTTGTCTCCCGCGCTGAATGCACAAAAAAGAATTCAATAATCAGTTCACCAAATAAACGTGTACGACTTTCAAAGTAAGAAGTTGATTATAATGAATCCTCTGGGGGTTTACAGCCATGAGAACAAATACCAGCCATTAATATATTTTTTGTAGTATTGATCAAAAAAAAAAAAAATCATGAGTACAAACCTGCCCAGCCCTCCCTTCTAGTGTAACAGACCCCCACAATGAGATTAACAAATTGAACACCCTTTTGTTTCAAACCCTCGGAAACCTGTGACAGGGAAAGAATTAAAAGTAGCCATTCATTTTCCATTTTAACCAGACAAGTTGTCCACAAAGAAATGGTTAGCATATACATTTTACAGCCAAGTTATTTGTCATATAGATATTTCAGGACACCCGTGCTATTCATACTCCATCCGCACCAGCCTGGTTACTATCCTACTTAAAGAACGATTTGAACTTTTTATATGATTCATTTAACTAATACTTTGTTTTTTCTTAATCACAAAATTTTAATACGTTTAACACTTTAACTAATATCAACCGTATCATAACAAACAAAAAACAAAGTATGAAACACGACATCATGAGAAAGGACAAGAACACATTTCTGAGATCAAAATGACAAACAATATATTGACCTTTCGATCATCAAAAGGAAACAAAATAATTACCTCCTTCAACGCTCCAAGATGTACTTCTTTGCGCAACGTAATGATAGACGGTGAAACGTTAGAGCGTTTACAAGATTTGTTTCCCATAACCCTCAATAAGTTCTAAGCAAGACCAAATTTTGCATCAAAGATGTATCAAGGAACAGGTACAAGTGAATAATAAATTGAAATTAAAAGTATTGCTTAATACAAATCCTTGTGTTTCAGGTACGTACAGAACTTCAGGGAAGCAGAGAAGTATGCAAATGGTGATCAACTCAATGACTCAAAAACGGTGTTTTTCGCAATTACTATAGCACGGAATTCATGTGGCTTGTTTACGAGAGTTGAAGAAATAGATCATTATGTCCGAAAAGAATCATAGTTAATCATATTACCACTTTGTAAACTGTATTTTAATTTTCTTGAATATTTCAGCTTTCAATATTAATTAGTATATAACCATCTAACAGAAAACGTATGCCTACCAACCTTCATTTCTTAAATTGGTAAACATGCAGTGACGCAGAGCTCTCAACACCTTAATATCTTTCTTTCTTTCTTTTTTTTAAGAAAAATTCAACACGTTAATTAATGCATATAAGAGAATGCTTATGATTATCTTTGGTTGTGCAATTGGTTGAGATAAATGCTTGACATACAACGGTTTTCCATAAGCAAGGAAAGTCGGAAACAGGTAGGAGAGATTTCCCCCCATTAAAATGACCACATCCAATAACACTGGTTGAGTGGTCAGTCCGTTAATTAGAAACTGTAGATAATTATTTTTTATATAATTTTAAATTTACAAATAAAGTATACAACCGATTAAGCTCTAAAAAAGGATTTTGTTTTTCTTTTGTTTGTTTTTTCTAGGAAGCGCAGTGTAATTTTCCTTTGTGGTCTCAAGTCTCAACAAGATAGAATTCAGATTATTAATTATCCAGTTATTATTCCCTTGAGCTTTTGAGCTATTGGAAAGGCCAAAAAATAGTTCATACATAGGATGACATTTTCTTCATGATTGTCTTAATATGGCTTCTCTTAAATGTAGCCCATATATTTATTAACCATAACCCATTAAAATAAGTGCTTAAGTTAACCAAACAGATCTTTACAATCATTCGACATAGCCCACGAAATTATGTATAATTATTATATATAGCCCGTAATAATAAGATAATCACTAAATCCCTAAATCAACATCCACAAAAACAAAACAAAAGTTAATTATCTAATCAATTTAGGTAAGATATTTGACATAATTAATGTTTTTTTTTAAGAATAATCAACACCCTCAATCAATTTTAGTATAATCATGATTGAGAAAAATATCATCTTATAGGTTTTTTCTTTTTATAAATTATGTTTATGGAGTTCTAGGAGAATGAACCTATGAAAAAAATTAAAACCTTAGTTAATTCAATTTCGATTGACGTTGTGGAATTTTTTTAAGGGAACAATTAGAATATACACCCCGATCAATTTTGATGTAATCATGATTAAGAAAAAATTGTTTTAGAGAAAATAAGAATTAGAGTTTATTTTGTTTTAGGGAAAAAGTAAGAATTGGGGTTTATATATAATTGTTCAATTTGTGAGAATACCAAAAGAACAATAATAATTAATTTTAAGTATGATTAAGAAAAAAAGTTAGGGTTTATTTTGATTTTGATTTAGAAGGATCTAGGTTTAATTGTTAACAAAAAATTATGACTTGTTTGGTTTTTCATTTTAACTTTTGGTTTTTAATTTTAACTTAAACTTTTTGGGTTATAGTTAATAAAAATGTGGGCTACACTTAAGAGAAGCCTAATATAATACACCAGGTTCCCAATTCTTTTGGTGCAAAAATAAATAAAGGTTCATTTTTACAGACATATTTGGTATAATCACACTTAATGAACAGACTGATCAAACCTTCCAACATGAGTGACCACTCGGACAAAGTAAACTACTTGTCTTGCCGGATATAAAAACACAAAGTAAGAAACATATGTAGAAAAAAGCTTTACTTGTTGCGGTAATGAAAAGAGAGTGCTGAGTACACAGCCTGAAAGATGGCGATACCATATAGGAGAACCCCTGCAATAAAAATTTTAACCCAATTATCAGTTAGCCATATCAAGAGAGTTGTGACCTTCCCGTCCGTATCATGATAATACTTGGCTAGGTCTTTTATAATTTCAGTAGACATAGAATCCACGTCTCCAGGCACTGTATCCTTGGTGAGTTCCTTCATCACTGTAATAACAGCATCGTCACTGTCCAAAGCACTAACTATGATCCCTTGGGAGCAGAGAGAGCTAACATCATCTGCGGACTGAATTAGAACATCCAAGAGGTGAATGTAAGAATTCAATTCTGTGTTGGTTCCCGCCCGAAGTTCATACGATTTTGAATTATAAAATCTAGGTACTGTGTGTTGATTGATGAGGATGGAAGGAAGGCTCAGCGTTTTACTGCTTTTGTCAAACTTTATCCCACTGTAAGTCCCAACAGCTTTAAATTTTATTCCAAATACGATAAGCTTGGATGCAGGAATTTTGATGTTAGGTTGCTGCCTGCTTCTTTCTCCCAGCATTCCCTTCATATACATGTCTAACAAGTGGTAGCCTTTGGACTCTGGCGGAGCAAGCATAAGCGAAGATAGTATGTTTGTAGCCGCCTGCATTTATGCAAATGTGATATGTACGTACACATAATCTTGAAGTTTCATGGTTTCATACACAAATCTTTTCATGCTGCTTCGTAAATTCTAAATGATGCATGTACAATGAAATTTACCTCCGAAAAAACAACTGGATGCATTTGTTTAAGGAGGCACATATAACCAATCCAGGCAGTAAGGCTAAGGCTACTTATAAAACCGTATGCTAGAATCTTATAAAACCTAAACAACAATGAAATATAAGATGATTTCTTATAACATGTTCCTCTTATGGAGCTCTACCATCATCCTACTAAAGATGAGCATATTTCGAGATAAGAAACCTCACCATCTATAAATTATGGTTGATTTTCGAAGTGGTAGATGGTGGTCTTATCTGTCTCGGAAAGCACTCATTTTTCATAAAAATATATAGATTTATAAAAGGAGCATGTCATCAAAATCTTAACTTAAAATTCACTTCCGTTTGGCTTTTACCAAAAGAATCAAGATAATATCATTCAAACCATATCATTTGGATCCTTCCCTTAATTAATTTCCGATAAATAAAACCGATTGGGACATTATTGTTGAATACTCTATTAACGACTCACTTTCAGTCATATAAGCCGTAGCGCAAGTGCACTATTATATATTGTAAAATATTTATATGTCTATACAAAAAAAATTAGATGGTTTCGGAAGAAAGAAAAAAGAAAAAATTCATAGATATGAAATGAAAGCAAAGATGTTTGAGAAAAGTATAAGTTTTACCTCTTCAACGCAGCCTTCAGAAACAGTAAGCAATATGAAAAGGACTTGATAAGGAATTTGGTTCTCCAACAACAACAAGTCTTCCATCACATAATTGTAATTCAAGTTATGCCCACGATCACCAAAAATAGGATCGATAGGAGCATAATCATTAATTTTTTGGTTACCCCTCCAGACATTCAAGAATTCAAAAACGAAAATCCCGTCAACCATCATGAGTTTAACGAAGTCAGCATCGTTTTTCCACTTTACCATTGCCTCAACATTCTCGTAGCATTTCCTCAATTGATCAACATGTATCATTAGCGCGTCTATGTACTGTTGTTTGGTTGCATTCGTCGGCGATCTCCTGAGAAAGTGAATCAAGGCCCTTTCCTTGTGAAACTCCATCGGCTCGAAATCTTTTTTACCATAGTGGTATGGACCTATGGACACCATTTTTGGTTCATATGCAGTTGGATTTCTTCGTTTGATATAAGTTGGAATTATGAATATTTGTAGAGGTTCCTCTAGCTCCTCGTAAAAATCTTTTTTATCCAAGTTGAGCCCATCGATCATTTCCACCAGTGGTAAACTCTCTGAGCTCTCTCCCATTTGGATTTTTTTATTTTTCATCAGAACCTTAGAAGACTGAATACATATATATATATATATCGCTAGCTAAGAAGTGTCTGATAATAGTATAGGTGTTGCTGCAAATACCTATATATATATATATATGCACTCAAAATTCATCACTGGCCTCGAGAATATATTAACAGATTGGAAGAGTTAGACTATTGTTTATTACAGTCAGAAAAATCAAGGAAACTGCAACTACATGGTATTTGTATGCAAACATGGATATAATAGTTGACTTTATTTTCGAAGAGGCAAAATAGATTAAAACCGCATAGAAGGTAATGCACAATAACAAGCTACCATAATTCAATGATCACCTGATGTGGACTTTCCAATTAGAAACTGAGAAGAAAAAAAAAATATGACGTATGCTAATAGAAAACGATACAGTGCACATCACATTGCAAACAACTTTTTTTCTCACTTTTATTAGAAGTGTAGTCGATTCAATTTTTATTTTATTCAGTCACTAACCACCATAGACTTGGACATTTAAACTGCATTACAACACGAGGCATGTTTCAATTGGCAATGTGTAATGGTAGTCATCCGAGACTTATTAAGATTTCTAAGGTACAGAGAAACAACGGATCGACGTAATTGAGGATTCTATTAGCGTGTTTATAAAACGAAAATCATATTATCGAACACAATCAAAATCAATGTTAAAGGGAAAAAGTTATAGAGAGAATACAATCAGAGACAAATTACCTGCATCATTAAAAAGTAAAACATGGAAGGAATGTAGAAGAGAGATTGAGCAAAAGATGGAAGCGAACAGGGGATAGCCTGAAAGTTCAACAGACTAAGTGATGGACAAAAAAAAACTTAGAAAGGATTTCAGTACATATCTAGAAAATCATAAACAAATCCCATCAACAGGAAAAAAATACTAGAAACTATGAAGCTTAGGGCAAGCACTGTAGTAGCGGAAGTATTCCATAAAATATTCAAAAACTCCATGAAAGTCCATCCAAAAAGGAATTTTAAATTTTTCACCCGAAATGAATTATTGATCGGATTGTATCAGCTTTACAACCATAACAGAAAGGGAAAGCCGACTATATAGATTCTATTCCAAGCATAAGTATCCAATTGTTTAGTACCACATGCCGGAAACAGAAACAAGAATGTATCCTTTTTTAACAAATTCAAGTAACAGTTTAACGCCGAGCAAAGCAACGTTAGCTTGTAACCCAAGTGGGGGCTAAAAGATGGTTGGACAATTGCTAGAGATTGAATTTTTCGTTATTGGCTTTGCCAAGACCAAAACAGCCATGTGTGGTGGGGTGTGCTGCATTTGCAGCTAGCCTAGTAGTGTGGCGTGTTGTAGGAAGGAGTTTAGGGTTTCCTGGCGAAGGCCTTGGGATCACTCTAGGCAGTGAACAATCAATTCTGAGAGAGAGTCCCCTGCTCCCTGCTCATGTGGGCTCAGAATTGGTGAACTCCCAGCGTGTAAGGTGTATAAGAAAGTTGAAGCTGGAAACAGCTGAGACCAGGGTGTTATACATCTTCTTCTGAAGCTCACCCCACCATATAAATACTACAGGCTTGTGCGCGCCACATTCATTCTCTGTTGAACAACCAATCTTTTTTCACCTTTTAGCAGTTTCACTAATTAAGATCGAAAGTATCAAACCATTGGCTTTGTACTTAAATGTCTTGCATGGAGGAAACAGATTATGCCAGGGTTTGAGTCTTTTCTGTTCGTTACGTGTTGTTGGCAAGAACGTTGTTGAGTCTTCCTGATTCAAAGTTTAGTTTTCTTAGCAAAGAATACCGCGTGATCAAGTGGAACAGTACCAATGTTGTACGTACTGAAGTTACTATATATGTTCAAATTTGTTTAAATTCTGGACAAGATAAGTCAAAAGGTGAAAAGGAGGAATTCTAAACTAGAATAAGGGATCCCAGCTTGAATCAAGCTGATAAAATTGGCAACGAAATGCCAGGCATGAATGAAGCTGATGAAGCTGACACCGTGGTACAGAAACCAATAGACTCTTGGCCACACACGAGAGGAAGGTGCTTGGGCTTTTGATAAAAGAGTGAAGCATTTCCAAGATAGGCAACCACTAATGCAGAAACGAAGACTCTTCCAGCGATAATAAGAGCCAGGTACAGCTTGGCTCAATGTGTACGGACCTACTGTGAAAAGGATAAACGTTATGGGGGATATGGAGAATCAGAACTAGTCATAAAAACCCAAGGTGACCAAACTTGTGGTACAAAAAACCCATTCAAATGTTGGGATCCATTAAAACTCCATCTTAAACAAAATTGATACAAAAATCACAAATTTTTAAAAATTGATACAAAAACCCTAAATTTCAAAATTGGTTTCATCAAATTCTTTGGGGTTTTTGTGTTACTTTTGTTTTGATGGGGTTTTTGTGTTACTTTTGTTTTGATGGTTTTTTTGTGGATGGATAGTGACACCTTTGGGG
Source organism: Papaver atlanticum (assembly GCA_023531105.1). NCBI lineage: Eukaryota > Viridiplantae > Streptophyta > Magnoliopsida > Ranunculales > Papaveraceae > Papaver > Papaver atlanticum. The sequence continues at coordinate 764,811 of JAJJMB010008995.1, forward strand.
TTACAACTCGCGGACCGATATGGAATACTACTATAGTTTTGCTGATCAAAAAAAAAAAAAAAAACTAATGGGGGATATGGAATTATTCTGCGCAATAACTTGCACCGACCCTATAATTTTTGCAACTTGTTTTGAAGGACAAGGAGGAGGAGGATCACAACTCTTTCAGGTCTTGCTGTTGGTTGATATCCTTGGTTCGTCAACTTTGTGAACAGCTGGTACTTGCAATTTAAGTGCTCGCATCAGCCACGTAAAGATAAGAGGGCAATTCCAAGGATTGTACAAGAAACCTTCTGTTGGTTAAGGACGCGTCTTTTGAAACATTGGTACCTTCGTCAAGGAGCTTAAAACCATGCAAGCAAAGGTAGACAAGTTTTGTTTTCTATTTACAAAGGTTTTATGGATCAAAATGAAGCTGCACATAAGGAATAAAAAGAGATGAAACCAGTTGATTTTCCTCATAAGCTGGAAAAAAACTCTATGGAATAATGCTTTTGGTTGTGACACCAATTATTCTCATTCACTCTTGTCACTAATGGCTTTGCAATGAGTTTTCTTTGTCCAACCTATCTAGTAGATCACTCCTATTGTTTTCCTGCATTCTTAAGTATCACCAAGTCGTTTTTAAAGATTCTGGCAGGGAAATTCGCATCATCTGAACTACATCTAACGAGCTACAGAACTGTTATATAGATTCCGCCAAATACATCGTTACAGGGAACGAAATATTCATGATGCTGCTCAGATAACGAGCATAAGCACTCTGAAGGCGACATATGGTTTCAACATAGTTGTGCATGAAAACACTTGCATGCGTGCGTGCAAACACACAAATAAATAACATGTTACAAATTACTAGTCCGTTATGTGAATAAAATCGTAGAGTAATTATAAACAATAAAGCTTAGAATAACCAAAAGAAAACTTCAATTGAATTATTTATAAAGCATCTAAACAATAAACGTAATGGTAACTAGAAATTTTAAACTTTACAATAATGCATTAAGTCTTAAGTAGGCTAGAGAATGTGAAAATACCCCTCATTGTTGTTATCATGATTCCGCCTCCCCCACTTTTTCGTCATTATCTTTAGTACTGAACTGGATGCACCCCTTAGATTTAAAGTAATTCATCAGAAAATAATTGCAAATTGCAAGAAAAGTAAGACCCGCGCTGATACAAATTGGAATAAGTTTAGAAAACCTCATAACGACCACCACAAATGCTGCTGGTATTAAACACATGATGCAGAGAACTGGAACATTTGCTGGAACTCTATAAGGTCTGTTCAAATTTGGCAATTTGATTCTTAACCAAATAAAAGCAGAAAACTCTAATAGCATACCCAGGCTATATAAGAAATTGGCTGCGGCAATAATCTTTTCAAAGTCCATGAATGTAACACCCAACGTAATTGCACTAGATAGCAAGATTCCTGCCCATGGTGTGTTAAAATGCTTAGATCGCCATGCAAAAAAACCAGGTAAAAACCTTAGATTTGCCATTCCTTCTGCTTGAAATGAACTACTGCTTAATTGAGCTTCGAATAATCCAACTCCTGATAAAACTGAACCAATTGAAATCCAGGACCCCAACCATGCCCCACCAATTATTCCTGCAGCTGTCGCTAAATACGACTCTTCCCACTCATCTTGCTTTAACTCTAGAGCTCCAGTTGTTGCTAATAGAGGGATCAGGTACCCAAAACAAGTAATTAATCCAGCAGAAAGCAAAGCTCTTGGGAAAGTCTTTTGTGGATTGTCTACTTCTCCCGCTAAAGTACTTGCATTATCCCAAAAGTTCAAATTCCAAAACAAGGTATTTAAATATCCGCCCCAATCATTCTTACTGAAATTACGACCGTTTGTACCTAGACTCAGCCATCTATGCGGTTTAATTTTAGGTATTGCAATAAAAGTCATGATAAGAAATGGCATCAGAGAAACTAAAGCAAGACCAACAGCAACCCAACCAACAACGGTTAATCCAGTATAGTTCAAAAACGATAATACTATCGTAGATATACATAGAAATAAAATACTAGGCACACCTTTTTCAATGAAATGAAAGTTAGAACTAGTTATCAAGTACTTTTTAATCATAACTGGATACGCAGCATTATTAATAGATCCACTGAGAAATTTCAATGAACCCATCATAGATCCCCAAAAAGGACCAAAAGCTTCGGTTGCCCAAATAACATATCCACCGTTACCTGGAAAAGCAGTAGCAAGTTCTGCAGTGATCAGAGCTTCAGGTATACTCCATATAAATGGGAAGATTAAGTACCCAAGCAAAGAAATTAGTGGTCCAGCTGCTTTAACTGCAGGTTCTTCTCCGAAAGGTCCTCCAGAAACTTCAAAGTAGATGAGAAAGATGAGAGGAACTAACGTGAGTTTTTTAACAGATGTTTTTGGAATAGGGTTTTCTACTATTACTTCATCAAGCTCTATTTCTTGAGTCATCACCATTGCTGCACAAAAAAAAAAAAAAACCTTACTATTAGTGAATCTCAGATTGACAGTTAAATAAAAGAACAACTCAAGGAAAGGATAACTTTACTGTGTTATATAATCGCGCTTATTTCTCTGACTAATTATCTAGTCTAGTATTTTGAATCTATATCTTAAAAGTCGGTTTAGTTGGTTAGAGGAAAAATTCTTTGCAGAATCTTGTTTATCTTTAAAGTTTGTTTAGTTTGTTAGTGGAAAGATTCTTAACATAATCTTGTTTATCTTAAAAGTCTGTTGTTTAGTTTGTTAGAAGAAAGATTCTTAATAGAATCAGTATGGTGAATATATGTTGTGATCCGGAAATCAGTATTGTGATTGTGAATATATCTTGTAATCCAAAAAATGTGTATAGTGAGCACTCCCATAACCGAACCAAATGACATGTTAAGTGGCTTTTATTATTATTATTGCCATGTCGGGCTGCAAGTGGAACAAGATGGTCTTTTTTTGGTTGGATGGCTTGTGGGATAGTTAGATTTGCTAGCTATCCAAACTTGTGTAACAGAAACATATATGGTTCAGACTTCAATTTTGCGTATATCCAACTAGAAAGGTTCCAAATGAAATTAACAACACAGAAAAATCAAAATATCTTTATTTAAGCGACAAGTTCTTCTTGGGAAATAACAAATTTGAAGGTACTATACCCAATGGTGTTGGTTCACTCAGTGACCTTGTGACTCTTTTTCTTTAAGGTCAAACAGATTCAATGAGTCGCATTGTGCATTTGCAACAACTTCGTTTATTAGACTTAGCATCAAACAATTTCTCTGGTCAAATTCCATTAAAACTAGGATATTTGACGAAGATACAAATACAATTCCCGTATCCTCCGAGTCTTGAAATCCTTTGTTGGCTTGCCAGGTCCTTCAGGTTTTGAAGCAAGGTCCAATGCTGTAAACTTAGCTTCTTCACACTGCAATGCCTGTTTAAAAAAACACCAACGTAACAGAAACATATGAGATAATTTTAGGACCACGTGTGAGCTCATGTGTATATGAACATTGTGATGAACATACCTGAAGGCAGAATTCTGCAGCATCAGCCCTAGCAATTGTCCTTAAGTCAGTCTAGAGAAGCTCATCATCTTTGCCAACAACAAGCTCTCTTGCACCCCCCGTCTTTATCTTGTAAGACTCAGGATCTGTTTCAGTCAAAGTATTCCACATCGAATGGATTGCGAAAGAGTATCATTGACCTTCTTCTGGCAATTATATTCATAAGTGGCGCCAGATATGACAATAGATATAGTTGTATCATCTAAGAGAATCAGTTCTTTGTAGGGGTTCCAAATCTTCTCATTCCTATCAGTTTTCCCGAAGAAGTGAACGTTGTGCATTATCTTGTGCAGTTTAACCACAATTACAAAAGTGTGGTACAACTGAATAAGAAAATTGTTTTGAACATATAGTATCAGCATGTTTTAACAGGCTCAGAAAATAAAAGTAGACAAGGAAAGGCTTTACCTGATAATTGTGTACGATATACCGCGATATCAGCCAGGTATTGCACCGCCTTTTCTCTTCCAAACCTGCATTGTAGCAAATCTAATCATACTTAGTTGGCAACCCTTCAGAGCCTCATGTTTCATTTCCAGATACACCTTTTAGTACAACCTCCAAAGAAAAGAAAAATCAGCAACATAAAATGAATTACCCACCAACATGTTTCCATTTCTAATGCTGTTCAACGCATGATTGAGGTTTGTTCCACCCATCTACCCTGGCAAAACGACCTGCTCCACTCCCACAGCTTTAGCTGCACAAGGGATTCAACAGATTACACAAAGATCAGAACATTTTTAAAATCTCTAGCATAAACAAAAAGAAAAAATAGAGTCTTACCAGCATTAATATTTAGCTCGTCTGCGCAGTCCAATCAACCTAAAAACAACATATGTTAATAACCAGTATTTGGAATTTATAGCAATATTTACAATACAAAAGAAATTTAAGAAAACAAAAACGAATTAGCTGCACAGGATTAGCGTCTTCGAAAAAGAACTCAGGTCTTCCACCTTTAGCAGGATCAAACCCAGGCTTCAATTTGGGCACAGCACTAGTAAGAATCACAAGAGCATCAAAAACATCGTCAGCATCCCTCCATAATTTCATCCATGGATAAAAAACATGTATACTGCAGGCACGGAATGCAGATATCACCAACTAATTATAAGGTTTAGCACTTTCTCCAAGAGGATATAAACAAGAGCTTAAAAGATGAAAATAGTTTTACAAAAGAAATGCAAAAAACCTTACAGATTGAAACGGCTTATCTAAAAGAGGAACAATTGGTTATAAGTGTGCCCAACACTCCAATACATTATACATGTCATTTTATAGGTAACTAATTCTCATGAACGATAACTTACAATGAGTTCTCTTTCACACAAACTCCACAGAAAACTTCAAAGGGGTCACAATTTTTTTGACATCGAGGAATTGATATGAAAATGCTCAGAAATTATAAACAAGGACAAAATTGACAATGAAACACAGTGTACATGAGGATTTGCCCAATACTACTCAAAAATTGGTGTCCCAACAAATTACATAAGACTACAAATAAAAAATTTTAACTCGTCTAACTTCAATACAATATGAATTGCTCCTTTTCTTTTCATTTGAGAATTTTGTAGTACCTTTGTTCCTCTAAGAGTTTGACCAGCCCAAGAAACTGAAGATGGATAACTAAATAGTGCACCACAGATCCCTTGTTATATGGTAAAACTGCAGAAATAGTTCCATCTCTTGTAACTCCCATTTCTGTGTATTACCAATGAAGGTCAAATTTCGCCATAATAGTAACATTCAACCACATTTTTCATACAAGGATTATAGATTTCAGTTTATATGTAGACCCAACTGGTTTACAATTCTTATGCAGATTTCCAATGTTAACATTGACTTCGAGAAATAAACTAGTGGCAGTATAGTGTTGGGAGTGGGAGGTATGTTGGTTGAAGGGATATGCCGAGTACAATCAGTTATGTTCCAATTATTAGGTCAAATTCGTAACAATGACTGCTCTGTGATCAAGAGTAACATACACAATGTCTGTTTTGTGATCTGCAAACATTGTTTTTAGGTACTTCTCAAGTGAAAGTTTACCCGTCTTAATGCATCACAATGGACTTGAAAAGAATCTTGCCAGATTTTAAATACAAATTTGTTCAAGACTTTCAAATTTTAGCACAAACGGTAACAGGTTCATTAACAATCTTACCTTCTATACCACCCGGATGAGCATAAGCTGAAGCAGGTGTAACATTTGCTAGCCTGGAAGTGGGCCCTATAACCCTCTAGTTGACTGGCAATGATTCAAATATAGCAGTCATTTTTTCAATGGCATGACCAACATCAGAATATAGGTGCACACCAATGAAGCATACATGGGGTTTTGATCTGACATTGCAAAAAACAGCTATAATCAGATTAATTGAAACTTTCCCCACCAGAAAAATTATGATAAAAAAATAAAGTTTTAACAAAAAGGCACAAGACAAAAGTACTTATGTTCAGTCATGTTAGAAAGTTCAAGAAGTATAAATAATGGAATCTTCTGTACGGTGCCACAGAAACATGCATCACTCTGTTATTGAACATTAGGTCTAGATCTAGCATTTGTTTTCAAGTGCCATTGATGTTAATAATACTTGATCAAAGGAAACAATGCATATTTAAAACTAAGACTAAGTTTTATAGATGAAATATAGGCACGAAAAAGGAGTGTTCCCAGTCTTATCTCCTCTGTTGCGCGGAATGTCAAAGGAAAGAAAAACTTAGGCACGATACTGTGTCTCGCCAAAGAAAACACTTTAAGTGAGGCATCATATCTCGCTACTCTACTTTAATATGTCTCACTCCATCTGAGCGAGATACTGTCTCTCTCAGTTATATTATTTCTTTGACCTTCATTACTGACAGTCTGATTACATTCCTACTAAACTGTAGCAAGAGACTGAAAGAAGCGACGAGACACTTGCAAAAGCTGTAGGATGAGATTGAAAGAAATGATGAGACACTTGTGTACATCACCAAACCATTTTCGTCTCGCTTAAAGTAGATTAGCAGGACATCTTTAAAATGTTTTATTCTGGCGAGACACAAGTGTATCGTCACTTCTTTCAATCTTATCCTACAGTTTTTGCAGGCATCTCGTCACTTCTTTGAATCTCTTCCTATAATGGAGTAGTAGGAAAGTGATCTCAGCGAGACATGGTATCTCGCTCACATGTCTCGCATAAAGTGTTTCAATGTCTCGCCTAAGTTTTTCTTCCCTCAAACATTCCGTGCAATTGAGAAGAGAGGCTGGGACGCGCCTTTTTCGCTGCAGTTTTTAGTCAAACCATCCCCTAGAATTCATCCATAAGACTTAGCCTAAGGTTAGATATCTTTCTAAGCTACCCTTAGGCTAAGTCTTACGGTTGAATCATAGGGACTTCATCAAATCATGTATCAAGAGGAACTTCTCTAAGTGAACTATTCAAATATCCCTTCTCTCCACAGTAACTTCAATAAATCTGCTGTAACTTGTAATGAACTAAACCATACCCAATTCATAAGGAAAATGCTAGAAAACTAGTCGGTGGTGCTAACACTGAAACATAGCAGTGGGCATAGATGCCCTATCCAACCTTGGATCATGAAGTCAATCCAAAGGGTTCTTCAATCAATCCCAAGGATTAGGGCCTCCATGTGGGCACTCTAGCAAGCTCAAAAAATCAGAAGAAGACCCCATTTCAATACCGTTGCACAAATAATAATAAAAAAGATAAGAAAGTAAAATACCTATTAGATTCATAGGTGTGAATTCAATGAAATTACAAGCAATGATGGAGCCAGGATAAGCATGGAGGTGAGGAAATTGCCTCCCAATAGCCTATGCTGGGTCCACCACTGCCAGTAGTTTGTCTATTTAACATTTGTATGCTAGCCAACCAAGCCTATTTAGAATCTTTACGCCCCAATGTACGTCGAGAAAGAAACTAGACGCAGTAGTAGTACAATATCGGAAAATACGTTGGTTGAAAGTTTAAGCCACTGACAAGGACTCAAAAACTGATGATACGACATACAGAAGTATAATTACTTACATTGATAAAGTAGAACAAAACTAAAAGCCCATCGAACTTAATGAAAACTCGTCGTATCCACTCGAATAGATGAATCAAAAGTATAACCTAGACAATGCTTGTTTTGTGACCTGAACGCATGGTTCTTAAGAACTTCTCAAGTGAAACTATATCCTTTTACACAATTCACAGAGCACAACTAACTAAGGCTTTGGAGGTATTATATATTCCTATACTACAGATTACTGCTTACTTATATAAAACTAAGTATGGTATAGAATCACAAATACAATTTCATCGCAGAAAAGCAGCAGGTGACAATAATGCAGAATTACTGATCTTTCACAGCAGACTATACAGCTGCTGGAGATGGAGAGTGGCTGTAATTCATAAACTCGTATCAAAGTAATCAAAAAGTTAAGCCAACTATGAGTGATTTCTTGCTTCCTAACCTAGATTTGTCATCAAGAGTTCTTGTTAGCTTATATCATAGGCCAAAACTAGCTTCAGGTTCCATAAAGTCTTAAACAACTCTTGAAAATACCCAAACAAGAACTTAAACTTAAATTGGAGAACGTTCAGCTGTTACTAAACAATAACCGTAACAAAACATAAGAAGAATTCAGTAGACCTTCTAACGCTTCCTTATCCACCAATGCACATGACCCCAGCCATCTTCTGAAGCTTCTCTAAATTCATCTGCATTTGTACGAGAGGAAATTAGGGATTCTACACAGCTTATTTCAATGTAGTCAAACTTCTAAGACGAAATTGAAACCAAGCTAGGGTTAGGAAAGGGGGATATTTGGCTCAAAATTATAGCATATATGGATCAGAATGAACAATATATACAACTACTGTTTTCAAACCTCACCAGTATAAGGATGGAAATACCCGAATCAGCACAATCCTTTTATAGCATATTTCATCATCTTGACAACCAGTTAAATAGTTAGTAATGTATAAGACTACAATTAACTTTGTTTTCCTTCTTAACTGGGTTCACCTTCTTGGGATGGTGTTTTTGACTGTAACTTATTGGCTTGAGTTATTAACACTACAATTTGGTACTAAACAAGTAGTATAACAGTAGTAGTAGTTATTAAAGTCAGCATAATTTATAACAGCACCAGAGAAAATGAACTCATATTACCTTGATTATTTCATACTCTCTGACAGAAATCATCTTCACATCTTCAGCAACTTGTATGGTTTCCTTCAACTATTCTATTTTGCAAATCCTAGATTTGTCCCTACCAAATATTGTGGAGGATGCAGTTTCAAATCTTTCAGCTCCTAAATGCAAGGAAGCCAGTTCCAAAATGACAGTCTGTACTGTCAACAAAGCACTTGTATGATCTGAGAATACACTGCCCACAGCTAACATCGTTACTCATGTAGTGTGTCCTGTATTAAGTACCAATCAGAAACTAAATAAAGGATATATTTAACAGTATAAGGATTAAGGATTCATGTCCTTCTGAAACACTGGATGTAATTAACAGTATAAGTATTAAGGATTCAAGCCCTTCCGAAACTTGTTAACTAAATTTCACAGAAATAACCTCCATGAACAAATCCCATAGGCCATAGGTTCTGATTTCTAATTACAAAGCTTATACCAACTTTCTGGAGAAATCAGATTGATATAGATGGATGCATATGTTCGTGACAACTGAAGCTCAGACAGCACTTCTGTATTGACACGGCAAGAAAGCAGTCAAACCATCCAGTAAGGGTTTCATATCCAGTAAATTACTAAAAACAGTTTGCAGATTATTTTATTTATTAGTGCAAAAAGGTAAAAAAATGGATGCATATGCCACTCGATAGCTGAAACAGTGAAACTCACCCAAGATTTTTGTATTGACAATGCAAGAAAGTAACTAAACTACACCACATATACAGAGCACACCAACGACCCGGGTGACCTACAGTAATGAGATAAGAAAGAAGTATTGTGAAAAACTTACTTGTTCAAGAGGCTTTTAATCTCTGGTCGAATGTAGCCTGGCCGTCATCACGTTCGAAAATCTGTGGTGCAGTTTGACATTTCCAAGAGAAAACTAAAAATGCACCCAGATCCCTCCATTTCCTAAATGGGAAATAACAAATAAGCTTAAGAGAGGCAGGACGGAAGACTAAATTCTATTCTCTCATCCATTTCCAATGGAACTATCTAATCTTTGGGGAAAAAAAAAAGCCTCTTGACTTCTAAGTTATTTATAACGTACAACATTGACTTCGTGAAAGAACAAGTGGCAGTACAATGTTGGGAGGTATGTTGGTTAAGGGTATGAGCCACTAACAAGGAATTGGAAACTGATGATACGATATGCAGAAGTAATCAGTTGCATTGACACAGGAGAACCAGATCATGTTACAAACAGCCCACCAATAGAATTGCAAGTCATATAACCAAATATACTTTTAATACGAAAACAAACAACTCTAACACATCTATCTGTTCCCAGTACAATGACTTCACTATATCTTCTGTAAGTTGTAATGAACTAAACCATGCCCAATTCATAAGGAAAATGCCTAGTAAACTAAGGGGGCGGGGGGGTGCTAACACTACAGCATAGCAGTGGGCGTAATGCCCTGTCCAACATGAATTTCGCTTCAAAAGGTTCAACAATCAATCCCAGGGATTAGGGCCACCACGTTGACTTGCTAGCACCAACAAAGGCACCCTAGCAAGCTCAAAAATTCAGAACAAGGCCCATTTCAATGCCATTGCCCAAATAATCCAAAAAAAAACTAAAAAAGAAAGAGAAAATACCTATTAAATACATACGTGTGAATTCGATGAAATTACAAGCAGTGGCGGAGCCAGGATAAGCCATGGAAGTGGGGAAATTTCCACCCAGTGGCCTATACCGGGTCCACCACTGCCAGTAATTTCGTCTAATTAACACTTGTATGCTAGCCTACTAAGCCTATTTCAAATGCTTTGCACCCCAACATACTTAAAGAAAGAAAGTAGAAGCAGTAGTAGTAGAATATTGGAAGATACGTTGGCTGAAGGTATCAGCCACTGTCAAGGAATTAAAAACTGATGATACGACATGCAGAAGTAAAATTACTTGCATTTGATAAAGGAGAACAAGTTCCCGTTACAAAAAGCCCATCCAATAGAATTGCAGACTCCAGTTCCCTATTTGTGAATAAAAATACTCGTCGTATTCAGTTCAATAAATGGACCGAAGGTATAACCTAAACAATATTTGTTTTGAGATCTGAAAAATGGTTCTAGGTACTTCTCAAGTGAAATCCTATCTGTTTTACACTTTTCACAAAGCACAACTAACTAAGGTTGTGGGAGTATTATCTATTCCACGACTAATAGAGTACAAAATATTGCTTACTTACGTGAAACAAAGTAAATAATCTATAGAGTGAGTGATGCACGTGAAGGATGAAAGTAGAATGACAACTTTATTTCAAAAGGCATGAATGAAATATAAGATTCTACTGATGTATTTCGAACGAGGAGTTTGAACATACAGAATTCACCAAGCAAATACAATGCCATCGAAGAACAGTAACAGGTGACGAAATGCAGCAGAGTTACTGATCTTTCGCAGCAGGTTATATAGAATTACACCTGCTGTAATTTATAAAGCTTAAGAAAGATCATATTAGAGTAGATTAAAAGTTAAGCCAACTGGGAGTGATTTCTTGCTTCCGGACCTAGATTTGGGATCAAAAGTTCTTGTCAGTTTATCTCATATGCCACAACTAGCTTCTGGTTCCATAAATTCTTAACCAACTCTTGAAAACTACAGAAACAAGAACTTAAACTGAAATTGGAGAAAGTACAGTTGGTACTAAAGCAAATTTCACTAAGATCATATTACTATTTGCTAACGAATATACACTACGCAAATTGCCAAATTCACTTGAGTTAAACCAAAGGCAATCTTTGTTAATTCTAATTGATGAGCACAAATGGAATTAAAAGTGAAACTAGCAGCAAAGTAGCCATACATCACTGTTGTCTGCAACTAATGCTTACCAGTCTTTTTGTCTCGCATAGCATCCCTAGCAAAGTTAATGATGAATGCATGTTTTGACCTTCCACTGCTCCATCGAGGAAACCCCATACAAGCACAATTAAACACCCATCATCATTTTTCTCTTTGGATCTTCTATGTACGGGAAACCCAATTTTCTAAGCATATTCTTTGTAGAAATTGTAGATTTCATCATTATCATCAAAAACCCTCCCTTTTGATGGTATGTCAATGTCATGATCAGTTCCATTGCTTCCAGTAACAATGTAGTTCACTAATAAAGTCTCTGAAATTCAAAAAATCCTTACATTTTAGAAAACCTAGAAATGAAACTAATAAGAAAAAAATTAAGATACAACTAACAAATTGAATGGAGTAAGTAGTAATTAGAGCTTACCTTTGTCAGTAAACGGAGATGTATCATGGATTTCTACCATTATTTTGATCCAAACTTAAAACCCTCCTTCCTCCAGTTTTCTCTCTGAGCTGAAGTCTAAAAGAAGTATCTTGAAGAAAAACTTGGACTAGTCTAAAATAATAGGGGACCGCAAATGATTTTTGTGGCACGACTTCATTGCCGTTCGGGCCAAATGATCCTTACGGCCTTATCTTTTTTTATTGGAAACACTACTTGTAGGCCACATCGCATTGGGTAAGAGGCAAGTGGCTATATTTCACCCAACAGAAATGATATATACACCGACGAAGTGTCCTCCAAAACACATCGAGTGAAACAAAAAGTGGCCCCTAAAAATAGCCCCTTGCTAACCACGTGAAGGGTTGACCCATTTTTTTGTTTCACTCGGTGTAATCCTTTGGTGTGTGTAGCAAGACTGTTTCACCCAATACTAGGCGACCACAAGTGTTTTGGAGACCCGACTTTGTTGTCGTTTCAGGCCAAGGTCTTAAAACGCCTTTTACTTTGAAAACATTATTCGTGGGCCAAATCAGTAGGGCAATTTGTCACTAAGCCCGCATCACATAAATCATTTAGGATTTGTGGTCAAAAATTATGGATTTCAAGTCCTTGAAGAAAGAGTTAGGCTCGAAAAATTATGGATTTCAAGGTTCTCCTGAGTCGTATATATTCTACCTTTGAATGCTTTGTTCAAATCCAAGAGTCGGTGAGGAGAAGTTCCGCCCAAAGTTTTAAATAAATCTTCGCAAAGGTAGAAATGAATCAAATGATAGCATTGATGTCTGCTGAAGACTGTTATCCCATTCTACATTATGGGGATGATAAAATCATATGGAGTGGTAATTCAAAAGGTATTTTTTTCTTTTCTGATGCTATAGAGAAAGTGAGAATTATTTTGTTAAAATGCTAAAAATAAATAAATCTGGAGTCACTATTTTCATCCTACAACTTCTAGTAATGTATTGAAGATTGTTAGAGAGGTTATTGCAAATGGTGAGAATCTTTAAAAGAAAGGCTTTATTACTGCTTCTAGATGCTACATCTGTCACAAGCAGGAGGATACCATTGATCATCTTTGGTGGCATTGTGAGTTCAGTTTACCGTTTTAGAGATGGAGAGGAGGTATATTTTCTTTCCCCAATCCTATTTCCTTTGATGATATTTTGAACCTTAGTAAAAATTAAAAGTAAAGTGGTTAAGGAATTATGGAGAATTGCAAATTTTAGGATCCTAGTAGAACTTTGGTTTTTGAGAAACAAAACTCTCTTTGAAGGAATATATGCCGACGCAATGGGTTCAAAAAGAAAGTACTCAAGTTCATCCATGATTCAGATGTGAGATTAATATGTGGAATAATGCTTACGATCATTCTATTTTGCACAATTTTTACAATAGAATGAGATGTTTGAAAAAGTATAGAGTGATAGAATGCAATTTTGTCCTCCTTAGTTGATCTCACCCACAACTAAGAGTTGCTACGACCCAAAGTCGAAGACTTTATAAACAAATATGTCTCCCACAGAAAAGTCTATTCTTATTCTGATAGATAAATCTGTCTCCCACTGATATACCAATGAAGTTTAGTTTCGTCTTTTGATAAATCAAGGTGAACAGGAACCAATTGATAATTTGGTCTTATATTCCCGAAGAACAGCCTAGAAATATCAATCACCTCACAATAACTTATCTATATGGTAGTAGAACAAGTTTTTGTGGAATCACAAAGACTAAGACGAAGAGCTTTGTGATTACTTTTTAGGGATAATTGAAGTTTAGTACTCAGGTTTTGACAAACACTAGGCTTTGGTCTAACATTTGTCCAACGTTAGGCCTTGGTACCTGGAATGGACGTTGTCCAGAGTTGACTTGGTTAGATATTAATTTCTATTAAAAAATAATTAAAATAGTAATTAAGTAAAATAAAATGAAAGATAAAATAGAATTACTAACACATAATTACTATTATGACCTTAACTTCCTAAAATTTACATGAGCATTTGCCAATCACCCCCACTACCAATCTTTCCAATTCATAACTGTGATTTCTGGATGATCTTCCTAACACCATTATCACCTCTTACTAAGAATGCTTTTACGACAACTTTTTGATTCTATGATGACTACTAACAGCAACATAGGCCCAATCACTTGGTCTTTCTTCCAATTGTTAACACTACACCAAATTCAGGGTTTAGCAACCCAGGCTAGAGCTGTTGCTAATTCGCAACAAGAAAAAGCAGTTGCCAAATTTTAGAAATAGCTTCTTTCTGTTGCGAAACCCGCAACTTCCTGTGTTCTGTTGCAATTAGCAACTGCGGATATCATAAGCATGCGATTCACATGCTTCCAGGTAACACTTTGGAACTCTTTTTCCGCCCATATTTTTGATATCCTTTAAGTGTATTGATATACTTCCACCCCCTTGACCCCTTTGACTATTTCTAATACTTGTTTCTATCGAAGAGATAAGTTTCTCTTCTACCTCTTTCTTCTTCCTTTCTCTCAGAGCAGTCGAAACCCTCTCGTCCCCAACCCTCTTTTCTCTTTCTTCTTCTCTCTGCAGTTTCTCAATCTATACTCTTCTATTTCATATCAGTTTCTCGATTTCTTCCTTCATTTCTCATTTAGATTTAGATTTTATTTGTGATTCATGTTATTTATTGGAAGCGATGAAGAACACCTAATACCAGAACATAGACTCTTCTCCAAACAACATCATTGGTTGTAGATGATCAAGATCTGGGTGATATGGGGTAACTCTCTTTTCTCTATCTTTTTTTATCGATTTTCCCCAAATTTTTCAATTAGGGTTTCCAATTTTCTATAATTTCAAGCCTTTTGAACTGATTTTGTGAACTGTAATTTCGATTAGAGTTTCATTTAAAGTTAGCATTTTTTATCTGCTTTTAGTGGTTTTGAGATCTGTTTTACAGTATGAACGAGGTGAAGAGATGAAGAATAGTAGTTGTTTCTAAGTGATTATCCGTGTTCTTCAGTTTCACTATTGGTTTTTATTTCTATGTTATTCAATACAAAAGGCTAAGTTGACTATCTCGATTTCAATAGAATAGGTTTAGTTATTCTCTCTTTTCTATTGTATTTAAACAAAATTAGAGTTCTGCAATTTTTTCATGGCTGGTTTGAAGCTATTTTTTTGTTGTTGATGAAGTTTTGGTAGGTTTGTATTTGACCAAAATGAAAATTAACCACTGTTGCACCTCTGTTGATTGGTTGATGAAAGATGGAGTGTGCTTGGTTATTTCAGTTGGTCTTTATACTTAACCTGTTTGAGTGAAGTCCTGGAAGGGTTTATTCCTCTCTAGATCCTTTTGTATTTTTAAAAGTAAAAGCATAGAACAGAGAAGCTGAAACTTAAGGTTCTTGTTGTTCAGAACAGAATTTGATATGAGTTTGTCTTTGAAAAGAAAGTATGAAATGTCTAGTGTACATGGGATTCTGTATAAGTGCAGCGGTTGTAGTTCATAAATGAATATGTTTTATAAGTTGATGAAAATGATATGATGTCCAAGTCATGCCATATTGAAAATGATGAATATGTTTTATAAGTTACTATCACTTCTAATTGAATTAGTATAAAACTGGCCATTTATCTTCCAAGGACATTTGCTTATTGCAGGATTAACTGACTAGCATAATGAGAATGAGACACTAGCCGAGGAGCAAAATGAACAGGTTTGATCCAACTACTAGTTCTAATATTTTTTTCCAAGCATTTTCCATTTTCACAGAGAAATTGTTCCTTGCATGATGTGTAGGAAATGGGCCTGAGTGATAGTGATAATGGTAACAAGAAGGTTTGCTGAAGAGACATGCTGAGGTTGCTAACAAGAAGGCTCCCCCTGGTGACCTCAAAAGTCAGGTAAAAATCTTTTACCATTTTGCTTACTATATTAGATTGTTACGTTGTTGAACGTTTTCTGTTGTGTTCTAATTTTCTGAAATTTCGATGGTGCAGAGATACGTGAATTTTGGTGGAATAATGTTATATGAGCCCATCTTCTGTTATGTCTATTTTTTTATTTTGTTTTCCTGAAAAATATGGCCATGCATCTAATGTAGTCTACTAATACATGTTTTGCTTTTCCGGCCTTAAGCACAGTTGCTTAGTGCAAAATCGCCAAAGGGGTTAATGACAGAGTGGATAAAAAAGGAAAACGGCGAATGCTTCACATTGTTTACCGTGTTGGAGACTTGGACAAGACCATAAAGTATGTTTCTTCGGGGAATACATATCCTACTGCATGTTTATTAGTTGTAGTAGATGATTCATAGAGAAATAATGTGTCGTACTTTCAGATTCTACACAGACTTCCTTGGATGAAGCTGCTGCGAAAACATGACATACCTGAATAGAGATACACAAATTCTTTTCTTGATTACGGTCCTGAGGATTCACACTTTGTAGTTGAGCTCAATTACAGTAAGTATCCTAATCCAGTAGCTTACCTCAACATTACTTCCAAACTCTGACAAATGCTATAACCAAGTGACTTAACATTTTTATATTTATAGAATGTCAACGGTGTCTTGCTGACCTGATCGTTTTTATACTATTTTGTAGATTATGGGGTCGGAAAGTGTTATACGGTCATCCACTCCTAGCATTAAGGGGTCAGCTTCTAAGCCTAAAAAAACTATTGGCAGGGTTAAGGTGCAAGGTAATATTTTTTCTTTTCTTCGCACATTGCATCTCATTGTACCAATGTTTCTGTGGAATCATAAGTTTTTCTTAAATTGTTGCTTGTTCGCAGTTCGGAAAGTGAAAATAGATTTGGATTCACCCAATGGATGCAGTTTTCCATCCCTTCATCCCTCAAAGATAAAATCGGAAGCCCTTAGACATCGCTTGTCCAATCTACGGTCAACATTTTCTTCTGGATGGCAAGCAATTCGAAGGGTTCGTGTACAACCTCAAGTACCTGCTAGTGGCTCTTTCTCAAGGAACAGTTTAGCATATTTGCATGCCAGTAGTCAGTACATAAAAAAAGTATATGGACTTCTTAAAATTGGTGCGAAAACTTTGCGTAGTAGGTCAAAACCATATGAAGTAGTGCAAGGTATTTTTGTGTTTCAAGCTGAAATATTAATCATAAATTATCTTTAACTCATAAAGGACCAAGAAGTGGATGGGTTACATATAATGGACTGACAATAGCCTTTATACAACTTTTTATATTCTAACTCTAGCTTGGTATATAATGTTTAACTATACGTGATTTTGGTAATTGTTGACAGAGACATACACCTGCATTTTGAGATTGAAAAGTTCAAATGATGACGAGACAGTTCGTATGCAACCAGGATCCGGTGAAACACATTTATTGTACGTACCAATTTGTTGTTTTTCTATTGCCTATTCTCTCGTACTCCAAGCTAGTAAAATTTATTTGATTTATAAATTATTTCCCTCTTTTCCGGAAATACAGTTTTCAAGATAGTGCAGGCGATGATATTTTTCTTTAAGTCCAGGATTCCAAGGGAAAATACTGCGGCAGTGTCGTTGCTCAGATGGCTACTTTTATGGAAGAGCCGGTAATATTCCTAGTGACTTTTTTTAGATCGTTGAGAGTATATTATTGAATTCAAGGCTAACATGTCAGTTATATTTCAGGGTGACAAGGTTCGCTGGTTGCCTTTTCACCGTGAACCAGAGCATGAGCTTGTTGACAGAATACAACTGTGCATAAACTATTCTACCAGTATAGGTGAAAATGTTCATCTTAAGGTACAAAACTCTCCATCCTCTACTTTAAAAATCTTGTTAAACATCTGTGTTATTGTTTCTAAGCTGTGCTTATCTCTTATGCTAATTTAATCTTGCATAGCAAGGATTTATGGTGAAACACAGTTTATATTAGACCTTCAAATCTTATATAATTTGAGATTATTTCCAAATGCATGATTCAAGTTCACGGCATCATAGCCTTATCCTCAAAATTTACTCTTGCTGTACTAAGGGTCCCTTGGATGGAAGAACTTAAAAGTTAATTGGAGCAGAGGTATTCATACTTGCCCTCTTTTCATGTGTGCAATGAAAGAGATCATGCATTTCAGCTTAATTAAACAGTATGCTACTTAATGTATTTGTATTTCAGTTATTTTTTTTTTCCTTAGAGACATCCAACAAAGTATAGTTCATTTTCTCTTTAAAACATTTTGTAAGATTCCTTGATGTAATGTTAAGTTAATAGATATATCCAGATGGCAGTACTTGTTGTGTCATGACTTACGTGTTACGTTTCTTAGTTCAATTATAATTTTATGCTGAATGTGAGGGTCATTTGATTGAATTATTAGAACAAGAAGTATCAGGGAAAATGCATGGAATTGGGGAAATCGGTTTTGACTAGGTCAACGAAGACTTGACCTTTTTTTTTGTCGTTGCAAAAATTTAGCAACGGCAAAAATGTGTTGCTAAATATGAACCAGAACAACTATATCCTGTTCTACTAAATATTCCCGGAATAGCTCTAAAATTAGCAACAGAGTAGCAACAGTTTGTTTCAGTTTCTATATTTTAATTTCGCAACAGTTCATTTCTGTTGCTACTGCAGTTGCTGACCGAAATTAGCAACGGAGCTAGAGCTGTTGCGAAAAACTGCGACAGGGTGTTTAGCAACGGCAGAAATCTATTGCAAGCCCAGTCAGCAACAAATTTAAGTTGTTGCTAAACGTTAAATTTTGTGTAGTGGTTCTGCTGCTGTTTTTCTCCCATCTATCTTGTACCAATTTCTCCATGCTCTTTACAGAAACCTTGCTGCTCCATGCTAACTTAATGAAGGACTTCGATTTATTTTATTTCCGTCATTGGTATTAACTTCTTCTCCTCAATTGAATTGATTAATTGTAATTCTATGATATCATTTACAATGGAAAATTTGATGTTCTTGTTGTTTCCATCTTTTTTAATTTTTGATAGAAATGAATTGAAGCCCTAAGTTGTAACACCCACAATTTGGATTTCTGGGAATTTAGTTCGAAAATTAACCCATTTTGAAACCATAGATTGAGAAATGGAAATTGTTAAGGATAATAGAGTCATCACTCCTAAAGACTCTCAACTGTGATAGGCAGCAGACCTAGTATTTTGGCAGAGTCTTTAGGCTATGTTTAAGTTCCGTTCTGTTGAGATTTTGAATTTATTAACTTTCTGTAACAAACCCTAATGTACTTCTCTTCATATAAATAAAGATCACAACCCACGGAAAAACTGTGGAAGTCATTCCCCCAAACCTATCTTTCTAACTTGGTATCATCCAAGATCCACCCTACGCTTCCAAAAAAAAAAAAAAAAAAAAAAAAAAAAAAAAAAAAAAAAAAAAAAAACAGAAATACCAATCATCAATGGCGACAACAACACAACTTCGACAAGTCCAGATTCATCATCTGGTGACCCTAAAACTTACAGAGACAAACTGGTTGCTCTGGAAGACACAATTCAAACCTATTCTCAAAGGTTATGGATTAACAGGTTTTATTGATGGCACTAAGGAAAAACCTGCAAGAACACTAAAACTCAGATGCTATAAATCCATACTTTACTGCATATGAAGAACAAGATTCTTTATTGGTTGGTTGGTTGAACTCAACCCTCACTGATGTTGTTCTAGGTAAAGTGGGTGGTTTAGAAACTTCAAAAGCTGTCTGGGATAGTTTGGCAGGTGAATTTGCACCCAAGACAAAGGCGCATCAGATGCACCTTAAGAAACAACTACATACCATGAAAAAAGGTAACAAATCATTGAAAGTTTTCTTTAATGAAGCTAAATCCTTGTTTGATCAGCTTGAAGCAACATGCTATGTTGTCAGTACTGATGAGATGAAACAGACCATAAGCAATGGATTGAATCAATCGTACGATCCGATTGTCACCGCGCTAAGTACTGTTGAAGATATGGATATGAAAACTTTTTAGGCACATCTTCTGACGTTTTATCTGAGACTCGAGCAACATCTTGCTGTCATTCAGCAACCAATAGCTAACGTGTCTATCACAAACTCTGCATCGTCAAGCCGATCTGCACCAAGATAATTCAATCAACAATAAAGAGGGGCAAATCAGTCCAAAAACTATAATCAGAATCATAGATCTCAGCCATCTCATAAATCTCCAAATGCTCAGCCATGTCAAATCTGCAAGAAGGACAATCATTAGGTTGACAGATGCTGGTTTCGTTACAAGCCCAGCAACAACCAACCAAAGCAACCAGCTGCATATATTGCTTTGCCAGGAGGACCAAATGGAAATCAGTAGGTCACAGACACTGGTGCCTCACATCATCTGACTGCAGACATGAGAAATCTTACCATACCCCATGAATATGATGGTACTGAGATGGTACATGTCGGTAATGGTAATGCTATTGACAATACTAATATTGGTAATGCCTCCTTTACATATAAATCTCGAGCTTTTCATCTAAACAACATATATCATGTACCACAAATAAAGACAAACCTATTGTTTGTGTCTCAGTTCTGTAAAGACAATAATGTGTATTTTGAGTTTCACACATCTTACTTTCTTGTGAAGGACAAGCACATGGGGATAACTCTGCTGCGAGGGCTAAATAGGAATGGGTTATATATTTTTGAAGGAGTTGACATGCTAGACAAACCTATCCATCCACAGGGAAACATATCATCTACCTTCCCATTATAGGGCATCCTATGTTGCGTACTGTTTCTCAAATTTGTCTTCAAAATTCACTTCATGTTTCCAATAAACAGTTTGATTACTGTCATTCTTGTCATCTTAGTAAGAGCAAGAAATTGTCTTTTTCTTTAAGTAATACAGTTTATGACAAACCGTTGAGTTTGGTTGTTTCGGATATTTGGGTTTCACCTCAATTGTATAGGTCTGGTTTTAGATACTATCTTTTAATAATGGATGTTTTCTCTCATTTTACATGGGTTTTTCCTATTGTACAGCATTATGATTCTTTGCAAACGTTTATTCTTTTTCATAAACAAATAGAGAACATTACAAAACATAAAATCAAAGTTTTCTAGTCAGACAATGCTTTAGAGTACAAGAAATTCACAGCATATCTCAATGCATCAGGTATTCAACATCGGTTTTCTTGCCCCCATACTTCACCTAAAAATGGAATAGCTGAGCATCGTATTAGACACGTTACTGAATCTGGTTTGTCATTGCTCTTTCATGCTCATATTCCAAAGAAATTTTGGGATGATGCCTTTACTAGTGCGTGTTACCTAATCAATAGGTTACCCAAGTCAGCCAAAGAAAACAAAACACCGTTGGAAATCCTATTCAACAAAAAACCAGATTACACATTCCTGCGAGTCTTTGGATGTTTAGCATATCCCTGCCTAAGACAGTACAATGCAAACAAACTAGAACCAAGATCACTTCCATGTTTCATAGGTTATAGTAGTGCACATAAAGGGTATTTATGTCTACACCAGCAAACAAATCGACTTTATGTCTCACGACATGTACGATTTGAGGAAAGCACGTTCCCATTTCAGTGCCTGCAGCAGGAAGATCCATCGTTGTGTCGAGGTAATGTTCCTTCTAGCACTAGTGTATTACTCTCAGCTCCTTTTCGTAGAACTACTCTCTCAGACAATACGGAAGGTGTTATGTTATCATCACCAGTGAAAAGTCATCAGAATCTGCCATCGTCGCCAACTATATCTGCACCACAACACTCTCCAGCCAACTCATCGTTCTATGGTGCCTCAGCAAATCAACAGGACACGCAGTCAACTGCCCCAACAATTCAGACTCATACTGCGTCAGAAACTCAACAGTCTGCTGAGTCCGCTGCTCCATCAAACCAGAGTAATCCTGTACCTCATTCTATGGTTACAAGGGCTAAAGCCGGCATCATAAAACCAATTAACAAGTTGTGCTTGACTGCTTCTAAACACCCACTACCTGATGAAGATTTTATGGAACCAACTTGTTACACAATTGCCTCTAAAAATCCAAAGTGGAGGACAACAATGGATGTCCAGATCAATGCGCTTATTCGTAATGGTACGTACTCACTGGTAAAATATGAGAAATGAATGAACGTGGTTGGATGCAAATGGGTATATCGCGTGAAACAAAATCCAGATGGGACTATCGAACGACATAAAGTGTGCTTGGTAGCTAAAGGCTTTAATCAGCAAGAGGGAGTGGACTATGGTGAAACTTTTATTCCTGTTATCAAGCCTTGCACCATTCGGCTAGTCTTATCTATTGCAGTGATGAATCAGTGGCAGATTAAACAGCTTGATGTCGAGAATGCGTTTCTGCATGGGCAATTAGAAGAAGAAGTATATATGCAACAGCCGCCTGATTATGTTGACTCCAATTACCCTAATCATGTCTGTAGATTGCATAAGTCATTGTATGGACTTAAACAGGCACCACGGGCCTGGTTCTCGAATCTCAGTAACTACTTACTAAAACTTGGTTTTAAGGGTTCAATAGCTGACAGCTCTTTGTGTGTGTTACAGACTAAGGAATCCATCACGTATGTTCTTGTGTACGTTGATGATATTATTGTGACAGGATCACGGCTAGCTCAAATTCAAAAACTGATTACAGATCTTGGTGTTGCTTTTGCATTGAAAGATATGGGTGATTTATCTTTCTTCTTGGGTATAGAGGTTATCAGGCATGGCAATGAGTTGGTACTCACTCAAAGAAAGTATATCACAGATCTTTTGAAGCGCACAAAATTAGATAGTGGTAAACCTGTCTGCACTCCGTTTGCCCCTAATGTAAAGATACAGAAGCAAGGAACTGAGAGATTTAAAGATGCTACTCTATATCGCAGTTTTGTTGGGGCTCTTCAATACTTACATCAGACAAGACCGGATATATCAGTTGTAGTAAATAAGGTGTGCCAGTACATGCATGATCCTTTTGTAGAACACTAGTAATTAGTAAAGTGGATCATCAGATATCTCAAAAGTACTATTGATTTTGGTTTGCATCTGAAAAGTACCAAAGATTTTTCACTTCAAGCATACTCCGATACAGACTGGGCTGGCAGTTTGGACGATCGACGTTCAACTAGTGGATATTGCATATATTTTGGTGGAAACCTTATATCTTGGAGTGCAAGAAAACAAAAAACAGTATCGAAGTCAAGTACGGAAGCTAAGTACAGGGGAGTAGCTATTGCAACCTCAGAACTAATCTGGATTCAGTCTTTACTAAAAGAGTTAGGGGTTCTTCATTCTACTCCAATCTTATGGTGTGATAATTTAGGTGCGACATATCTTACTGCGAATCCGGTGTTCCATGCAAGAACAAAACATATAGAGATCGACTATCACTTTGTTAGGGATAGGGTGGCAGATAAGCAACTTCAAGTAAGGTTCATTAGCTCTCGAGATCAGTTGGCAGATGTATTTACGAAAGATCTTTCGGCACCCAGGTTTCAAATTATTCGCAGCAAGTTGCACATTCGTCAACTCAAGTACAACTTGAGGGGAGGTGTTAAGGATAATAGAGTCATCACTCCTAAAGACTCTCAACTGTGATAGTCAGCAGACCTAGTATTTTGGCAGAGTCTTTAGGCTATGTTTAAGTTCCGTTCTGTTGAGATTTTGAATTTGTTAACTTTCTGTAACAAACCCTAATGTACTTCTCTTCATATAAATAAAGATCTCAACCCACAGAAAAACTGTGGAAGTCATTCCCCCAAACCTATCTTTCTAATTGAAATTTTGGGAATTTTATTAAAGCCCCAATTTTGGTGTTGATTGATAAAAATTGGTTTCTTTATAGGGATTTTGGTTAGTGAAAAGTGGATCTGGTATTGTTGGTCTGAATGTTGAATTAATGGGATTTGGTAGTGAATGAGAATGGGTTTTTGGTTGAGTTCAGATTGGGAATGTGATGATGCTGTTATTGATTATAGTGATGAAGGAATGAACTAAAATGGTGGAATGGGTGCTACAGTGAATCAAGAACATACAGGGAAATAAGGGATATAGCAATAAGAAATAAGTATGATGATTATGACCTTCATTTGAGTTCAGATCCATACGAGAAGGAACAAGCTAGGGATCTAGTTTAACTGAAATGAGTTGCGGCGGACGAATGAAAGAATTGTTAGATAAATATTAGGGTTGATAAATCTGTGCAGGGAATTAGGTTAATGGATGTTTGATCTTTACCGTCGGATTAATAATTTTATTTGAGCTGTTGGATTTTAGTCCCTTCTCAGGGATACAATTATCAACTCAGTATTTTAATTTTACAAAATTAATTAAGTTTGACTATAAACGGTCAATTCGGGTCAACGTCCAGTCCAGGTACCAAACCCTAACGTTAGAAAAATGTTAGACCAAAGCCCAGTGTTTGTCAAAACCTGAGTACTAAACTACAATTATCCCTACTTTTTTATATCTTACATATCGGAGATAAATCTAGAGAACATAGTACTCAGTACGATAGAACAAGTAAGATCAGAACACGCAACTACAGAGAAAATAGTTGGGTCTGGCTTCAGAATCCCAATGAAGTCTTTAAGTCGTTAACCTATAATGGTTTTAGGAAAAACCTAGGTTAAAGGAGAATCGACTCTAGTCGCAACTATTATCACACATGAGGTGTGGGGATTAGGTTTTCCAGTTGCTAGATTTCTCCCTTATATAGTCTTCAAATCAGGGTTTGATAACTTTGAAACAAAGCAATCAATATTCCCATTAGATGAAATCCTGATTTAAGATTCAAGCTAAGTTTGCTTAAAACAAAAGCAATATCTCTCCACCGTTAGATGGTCTTAGCTTGTTACACACAAACGATATATACCTTCATTTAGATATGGGTAACCGTACCTAAACGTGTATATTGAGTTGGCTCAATAACACTTAACCGAAGTTAGCCATATGAACACTTTTGTATTAACTACATTCATCTAACACTTCTAGATCAAATGATATTCAAATGAATCTAATTGTGTTACTCATAGAGTTGTTCAATTGTTTTTATTCTCATAGAAGTATACAAGACACAATTGAAACAAAATCGGATTGATTCAAAAGAATCAGTTCATGAACATTTTGGCCACGGTTTGCAAAGATTGCATTCCTTAATTTATAAATGTATTTGTTCATGAGTATGAAATCATACTTAACCAATTTTAGAACTTAAACCAACTAAGTTTGCAAACGGGTACGCAAACTAGAGTTCCGGACTTTGGTCATGTCCGACAGTTCGCAAACGGGTATGCATACTGTCGTACCGGACCTTACTCAAGTGAAACCGTTCGCGTACTGGTATGCAAACTTGGTTCCCGGACTTTGACGGTTAAAACCATTCGCATACTGGTATGCAAACTTGGTTCCCGGACCCGAATCATATTACAACAGTTTGCATACTGGCATGCATACCGTGCTATATCCAGACAATGGTTATTTGTTCTAAACTCCCGTTTCAATCATTGAAACATCCTTAGAAGACGACAATAGCTGTCTCACACAAACTATTAGCTTATAAGTAATTTTCAAGTGATCGAATGATCAATACGAAACATTCCAAGTCTACATCAAATGACTGTCTCACACAAATCATGTAAGATGTTTCAAGGAAATTTTCACATGATCATCTTTTGACTCATTATTTAGTTTCCAACAAATAAATTGTTTCCAACTAAACTCGTCAAGAATAATGATGAACGTAGTTAAAGCAAAAAGCTTTCCAACACATATTTCGAGAATGATATAAGCGAGTTAAACTCAGCTCGAAATATCAAATGTGTATAATATAAAAGTCTATATAGTTATACGACTTAGTCTCAATAGGAGATAAAATATAATAGACTTCTGAGAGATAGATAAGTTTTAGTCTCCACATACCTTTTGTTGATGAAGTTCCTCCAAGCTCTCCTCAGTAGATCTTCGTCTTCAATCGATGAACGTCGTGAAATTTAAAGCTTAACTACACATTATATCCTAATCCGATAC
Source organism: Papaver atlanticum (assembly GCA_023531105.1). Lineage (NCBI taxonomy): Eukaryota > Viridiplantae > Streptophyta > Magnoliopsida > Ranunculales > Papaveraceae > Papaver > Papaver atlanticum. Next base: position 790,797 of record JAJJMB010008995.1, read on the forward strand.
ATAGCTATAAGTAGACTAGAAGTTTTGATCACCTAAACTTGACAAAAAAAGTTTGAGATAGCAACGCTTGTGAGTTCGACCGAGCAGTGCTCTAACAACGCCGGAGAGTTTTATGCACTACAGAGAATGAAGTTCTATCATCCAGGATGTGTTTGTATCACAGGCTATAACCTTCATTGAATTTGATTCATTTCCTTTAAAGAACTTATGTAATACTTTAGATTTATCTACCAATATGTTTACCTCCTCTCGCACAACCAAAAAACACCTATCATTATTTATTTTCTTTCGATCTTATGTGTATAGGAAACATAATTTTCTTAGCATATTCTTTGTAAAGAATGTAGATTTCATCATCCTCATCAAAAACTCTCCCTTTTGATGGAATGTCAATATCATAATAAGTTCAATTGCTTCCGGTAACAATGTAGTTCACTAATAAAGTCTCTGAAATTCAAAACAAAAACAAAAAAACATTTTTTTTTCCTCCGGTTCTTCATTTTATGATACCCCAAAATGAATGTAATAAGAATAAATTAGATATGATTATAGGATAGGTGCTTAAGAAATTGAATGAAACGAGTATTAACTTGATTAAGCTTACCTTTGTTGGTAGATGGAGATGTATCATGGACTTCTGTCATGTTTTTCCTTCGGGTTTCTTTCTCTATGTCTCTCACTCTCTCTTTCTTTAGTTATTCAAAGACACGTGAACTTTTGGTCTCTCACCGAGAATGAACATGATAGTCATAATTATGAAACATATTATAGGATTAAGAGATTTAATGTAAATAATCAACTCCCTATTCCTTTTCATCCGCAAGGATATATGGAAAGCTCCTCCAAAACATCAATTTCATTTAATTTTGATGCTTTTTGGGTAAATAATGTGGAAAATGTGGGATATGGTCTCATTTTTCGTAATGACACGGGTGAAACTATCACAACTAGATAATAAACTATACTACAAATACAATGGATAAGGAGGCACGGAAGCAAAACGATCACAAGCAACAATGGATAGCCATGCCAAACTACCTTTCAATTGTTCTTTTTACAAATAAGATGACTCTGTTTTCTAATATAAACCAAGTTATGAGATCCCAACATTTTAATTCCTTCGATGAAATAAAGGCAACCAGCATAATTGAAAGCGTTATGAATTTTTTTTCTTTTTGTTTTATGAGAAGTCTAACTCAAAAAAAAAATTCTCTCTTTGAAATAAAAAGTAATAAATTCCCAAATATTTTAGAAGAAAGCTTGGACTAAAATAACGAGCGACCACTAGAGTTTTTACACGACTCTTCTGCTCCAAGGGACAAGGGATCCTACAGGCCTTTTATATAAAAAACAATATTTGTGGGCCAAATTGGTTTCTCAAGTAGTCTTCAATCCTGCATGGCATTTAGTAGTCTATCGAGTGAAACTCTGGAGTAATCTAATGATTTCTTTTTGAGAAAATGGCTTAATATATAACACAAAAATTATAAGATCGATTATGGTCTACATATATTTTTCGCAGTCAACCTAGAATTACTTTTCAGCAATTACACCTCAAATGGTCATCAAGTCTGCATCACATTTAATAATTGGTTAACCTCGTTTTCACGTGGGATTCATCATTTTTCCAAAAGGCTTTCTCACTTTTAGAAATAGGATTTAGTTCATGGGGAAAAAGTATTTGCCACGGCTTTACATTTATTTGGTTTTTCATGCCATGGTTCTTGATTTAGGAATACAAAACCCGTATTTTTTATTTTATTTTTGCAAATGCATAGAAGGCAGTTTATTAGTCATAGAAAAATAACGAAAATTGGAGGGTCAAAAAACCTGGCCTCAGAAAATAACAACGAGAGACGGGAAAACTAAAAGAAAGTTTATAGGTTTCTCCAACAAAGTAATATTTTGGCCAAAATTTCTTAACGAACGTGGTTTTAAACCACGGGAAAACTGCGCAGACACAACAAATCTCATAAGCGGGACCCCCTGTTAATCTCTACAGCACGGGCCCTACCAATTCTGTGTCTACACGGTTTTCCCGTGGTTTAAAATCACTGTTTGTATAGAAGCACTGTATTTTGGCAATGCATAAGCTGTTTTTTCTTTTTCTTTTTTTAAAAGCTTAATCAAAGGACAACTACGCCAAACATTTAACGTAAAAGAACAAGCACAATATATTTTAAAATTGTCATCTTCGTTCATCTTGGCATAATTTACTCCGAAACTTTTAAATGTCTGAATCTCTGACACCAATGTCATCCATAGGCGAGTACCTCGATGGAAAGAGTGATCCAACATAAAAAAAGTTCTATGGATGTAATATCATTAATAAGAAAATAATTAGTACCCGGAGCCAAAACATTGACATTGCTGCATATTCACAATTCAGAATCCTTTCAAAATGTGAGTAGCATAAGAAAAGTAATTGAAATTTATGAAAATAAAATCACGGTGACACAATTACACGTGAAGTACTGTTTTGAATAACCCTACTACGAATTTGATATGTGGATATTAAGAATAAGAACGATTTAATCCTACTACCAATAATTATTACTACATTCTGCTTCAGGAATTTATTTATTTTTCATTTTTCATTTTTATTTCCTTAAAGTTGTGCAAATAAGAAAAAGTATTTGACACAAAATGAGTATCTCTGTTTTCCACCTAATACCATGGATTATAAACAAGTTTGTTAATAATAAAACTATTACTCATTCGTTTCAGGAAAAATGATACTTTCACTTTCCTATTTCAAAAATGAGAAAACTAAATATATCATTTTCTTGAAATGGAAATAGTATTTTCCCTTAAAAACTGGAGCAAAATTAGTTTCTTTGTGTTCCACAGTTCCACCTAATACCATGGGTTATGAAAAAGTTTGTCGACCAGGCACAAAGTATGCGGCATAATTTAATTAGACATGTCAGAAAAGGTAAATTTGTGAATCGTTGATCTAGTAGTACTTGACTCAGTACGAGTCAAGATGATTCATAATATTTTTCAATAAATTAGTGTCACTGCAAGTGAGGCTTACATGATAAAAAATTATAAGTCAAGTAATGATTTAAGTAAAAATGATAAAAATGAAATTACTCAAATGACCCAATTCAACTTTTGTTGATCCCGATACCAGAATAGGAATACATGATAAAAATGAAATGTCATTAACTTCTCTTGTCAGCGACAGAGAAATTTAGACAAACTGAAATGGTATTACCTTGATTCTTTCATATTCTCTGACACATTAAATCTATGAATAGATGTCATTGAGTCTGTTTTTTCAGTTCTTCCTCTCTAACATCAATGAATCTTAACCGAAAAAATCTTTCTTGGTTATTCTCTCTCCTCTCTACAAATCGGGCGACAGCAAATGAGTCGACTCAATCATTAGTGTTCTATTCCTAAATCTGATCTTCAACACTTTTACTATTGCATATTTTCATTTTTCTAATGAACTGTTTGTATCTGATTTATAATTGCATGATTTTTAGAGTTTAAAAGTACTTTAGTTAGTTTTTTCAATTGATGCGTATCTTTTTCAGTAGTTTTCTACATATTCTTAAACAGATTTAACAATGTTTAATGTGTGAGTAACTTATCATGTGTCTTCATTATGTGTTTGTAGTTGTTGTTATCTTTAATGGCGTTTTCCTTTACGTTTGTTGCAATCAAATCGTTTGTAGAGAATGTTGCTAATCGTTTGGTAGCAGGATTGATCTGCTAGTATCAGTTGTTAGAGATGGATGAACCTCTTCCACTTTTCCAACTAGGTGATTCGTGTCATTAATGAATCCCTCCTGCATGCAGATTCAAAAAAATTCAAAATCCAAAATTATAGCCTCAAACAGAAAGTTTATTTTCTGACCATATTATACGGGGGTATAGCCAGCTGCAAAACTACACATACTTATGAGTTCAAAATCCATTCTGTTACTAGATTTACAGTGATGATACATCAAAAATATAGTATCACATATCTTTTACATTAAATATGATATATATAAACTCTCCCAAAACCTTGCCCTTAAACCATTTTGTTATTCTAAAAACCCTAGAACCTTTTTTATCAACAAAATGGAGGAGGGAAGTTCAAATTAGTTAGGAGATCTTGTTAACAAATTCAAGCAAGCAACTCTGGATTTGGGTGACACTAAAGTGTTTCAACAAGCGAGTAACAATGAAGAAGAGGAAGAAGATGAAACTAAGTAGGAAGCAAGCACAATAGGAAAGATTATCTTGAAGGAAGAATGAAGATGGAAGCGGTATAAAATTATATTTAGTTTATGTGGCCATTTATGACTGCACAAGATCTCAGAATTGTGGAGACAGATCCTAACATAATGATTTTCAAGTTCACTAACTGGACTCTATTGAACAAAGTAATTAATGAAAGGCCATGGAGTATAAACAGACACTTACTGGTTGTTCACGACTACATCCCTGACATGATCTACACAGAGAAACACTGGGATTTTCAACATTTCTGTATTCATCTCAAATATCTTCTTCCAGAACATATGAATGTTGCTGCAATGACAAAGATGGGAGGAATAACGGGTGAAGTAATTTCTATTGAACCTAAAGATGTTATACCTGTTGGAAGTGATCCAGTGAAGGTTTGTGTCAATATTGATCTCTCCAACCCTTTAAGAAGAGGAGTGAAAGCAATAACTAATGCAGGTCTTAGTCGTTGGATTAAACCAGCTAGAATCTGCACGGATTGTTATGTTATCAAACAATGTAAGGTTGCATGCATAGATGCTGCTAATTTCCTAAACAAATAACATGAAAAACCATATATTTTTTGGAAAATCAATAACATCAGGAAGAATATTAAGTAAATCCCAACTAGAAAGGCCCCAATCTCAAAGTCCAACCAGAAGAAGTTCGTTAAAGCTGTAACTATCATACCTCCCAAAGATGGTGAAGTTATTGATATGAATTTCTTACTCAATAAAGGAGTTGGTGAAGATACTGAAGACTCAAGTTTAAGAAAAAGAATCATAATCAATGGAGAATGCTCTGACTGTGTAAATGATAGTATTATTGATCTCAACAGCAACATCACTAGCACTAGCAGTCTAGCACAGACAATCAAACATCTAAAAGGATTGCAAAAAGAGATAGCCAAACTGCTGTTACACAGAAGGAGACTCAGGTATATAAAAAATCTACTTTAAGACTCATATTCTATTTTTATCATTTTACATTCCTTTTATTCTATAGCATTACCATCTCCTTTTGTTTTTTCATTTACTTTGCTCATCTTAGTACCATTAGCAGTTTTTATTTTAATCATAAAACTTGCATTCAAAAAAGTTTACTAAATTTGCATGTATCTTTGTGGTCCTTTTTAGTTATCCTTTTAGTTTTTCTTCTAGCAAAAAGTAAAAGTGAAGTGTTCACAATGAAGATCATTTCCTGGAATGTTCAAGGATTTAAAAGTGTCACCACCAGAAATCACTTAAGTGACATCATTAGATCTCAGAACCCTGATATATATAATCTTTTTATGTGAAACAAAAATTAGTCAAGCCAAATGCATGCCACTTTTAAAACAATATAAATATCCAAACTTTTCATATATTGAACTTGTAGGACTCTCAGGAGGTCTTGTCTTAATGTAGAAAAATGGTTTTAATTGTGAAATTTGGATGCATACAAGAACATGTTCAATGTACTAGTACAAGCTGATCCTAGTAAACCTGAATTTCTTCTCACATGTATGTATGGATTTTCCAGATATGGGGCTCAAAAAGAACAATGAAATTTTATTCAACAAATAAGTAAAGCTAATAATAATCCTTGGATTGTGTTAGGGTATTTTAATTTTCATCTTATTGATAATGATAGTGGTGCTTCCTCTACTACTGATGGATGGGTCAATAGCATAGTCTCAAATTGTGGCCTAGAAGACATAGGTTTTGTAAGTAAAGATTATACCTGGATAAGCAATAATTTAGGCACAGGAGCTAAGAGGTCTAGAATAGACATGGCATTAGAAAATGAAGACTGGAATATGAATTTTCCAAACTCTAAGCTAATGCATTTAACTTAGGTAGGAAATGATCACAGTCCAATTTTACTAGTGACTGATTCTACTATACCTAAATGTTGGAAGCCATTTATATTATTTTTAACATGGTTGAATGATCCTACTTGTGCAACTGTTATTGCTAATGCTTGGAATGCAAGTGTCAATGGTTCTCCAGCTTTCCAGTTAGTCAGTATATTACAGGCCACCAGGAAAGAACTCTCTTTGTGGAATAGAGAACATTTTGGTGATATCAACCAGAAAGTTGACAACTTGCAAAAAGAACTGATTATTCTTCAAGAAGGTGGTCAAGATTCTAACACCCACAATGTAATAATAAACATCAACAAGGAGTTAAATCATTGGCATAAGATACAAGGAGAATTTTACCAGCAAAATTCCATAGACTCTTTCATCAAAGAAATGGACTATAACAGCAAGTACTTCCACACCAAAACCAACAGGAGAAGAACAAGAAACAACATAGACTATATTCAAGACCATGAGGGTAAATGGCTTCAGTCTAGAGAAGATATATCAGTTCATCTAACATATTATTTCAAAAGTATCAGCACCACTACTAATTTAGTACTAGATGAAGGTTTATACTATATTCTTCCTTCAATTATTTCTGAAGAAGATAATGGTTCTCTCACAAGAATTCCATCCTTTCAAGAAGTTCATGATACTCTAAAGAGTATGGAGAATTGGAGTGCTCCGAGTCCAGAAGGTTTTCAAGCAGGTTTCTATAAGAGTCAATGGAAAATTGTAGGAGATGATGTTTTCTTGATAATCACAAGATTTTTTGAGACTAAGCATATTTTAAAACTGATTACCAAGACTTACATCTCTCTTATCCCCAAGAAGAAAAAGTCTATCTGTGCTGCAGATTACAGACCTATTAGTTTGTGTAATACTTCTTACAAAATTATTTCCAAAATTCTCATCAATAGAGTGAAGCCCCTAATAGCTAAGATAGTATCTTCTTTTCAAGCTGCATATGTCACAGGAAGGTTAATAAGTGATAATACAGTTATTGCCCAAGAAAATCTTAATTTAGTGAAGAAAGAGAAGGGGCAGATTTGTTGGATGGCTCTTAAATTAGACATGTCAAAAGCCTTTGAAAAATTAGAATGGTCTTTCTTGATCAAAGTTCTCAGGTATTTTGGTTTTTGTGATGATTTTTGTGATCTAGTCTACCAATGCATCATCACTACTTCAATGTCAGTCATGATTAATGGTAGTCCTTGTGAAGAATTCTCACCAACCAAAGGATCAGACAAGGTGATCATCATTCACTTTATTTATTTATTCTGGCTAAGGAGTTTCTCTCAAGACATCTCACTGCTGCTCAGCAGAACAACACCATAAAAGGTATTAATGGCTGCACAAGCTCCAACCATTAATCATTTTCTAGTTGCAGAGGACTGCTTGATTTTCACGCAAGCAACTCTTACTTCAGTTAACAATCTTATGGAGTTACTTCACAATTTCAGTTCTCAGTCAGGTCAAGTTATAAATTTTGAAAAATCTTCAGTACATTTCAGTAAAAAAAACTAAACCAGAGATTGCAAAAGGCTTGACTCTAATTCTTGGTGTTAAAACTATGAATTCAAAAGAGAAATATTTAGGGTCACCTTTAATTCTTGGTTACCCTAAGCAGAAAGCTTTCAAGTTTATAAAAGAAAATTTTCTCACAAGATTCTCTACCTAGTCTTCTACTTCACTCTCTCAAGCTGGAAGAGGTACAATGATAAAGCATGTTCTTTTAAGTCAGTTCACCACTATTGAGAGGAAATTCTTCTGGGGATATAATTCTAATAGAGGATCTAATCCTCTAGCTTGACAGAAACTCTGTACTTCTAAGGAGAAAGGTAGGCTTGCTTTCAGAGATTTGGAAAAACTCAACTTGGCTCTTCTCACTAAGTTATCCTGGAGAATATGCAATGAATCCAGTTATCTCATGGTTCAAGTTCCGAGTAGTAAATACGTCAAGAATGGTGATATCATTCACCAAAATACCACACCAAACAATTGTTCCTATACTTGGAATGGTATAACAAAAGGACTTCAAATTACACGGCAGCACTATTTCATGGAGATCAATAATGGTGAAAATAATTAAAATTTGACTGCACAGATGGATACCGGGTATGAGCAATCCTCCCATTCCTGCTAATGAGTCTTTCAAATTTTATAGAGAAGTTTTTGAATTGCCTGACACAAATCAGTGGAATGTCCCTCTGGTTAATTATCTCTTTGATCATGAGACTTTTAGAAGAATACAAAATATGTTTATTTACAAAACCAAAGAGGATGTCATGGTTTGGATGCCTGCTAAAGATGGTAAATTTTCTATGAAAAGCACCTATAAGTTGTTAACACTGACAAATAATGAAGTACAAGTCAATGGGCAAAGTGTCCATAAATAAAGTCTGGAGAGCTCTATGGAGCTATAGCACATCTCATAAAATTAAATTGTTTGCTTGGAAGTGTATCAGAGATATTAATTCTACTATGAGCAAAGTGGCCATAAATAATGAAGTATTGACCCTCACTGTGACACTTATGAAGAAACCATGGCGCACATCATCTTTGAGTGGAGGCATGCCAGAGCAGTCTGGAGAGGAGTTAATATAAATATACACTCTGTCAGAAATAATTGTCAGACAGTTTCAGTATGGGTTATCAGTCGGTTCATCTCCAAAAATGAAGAAAGACTGTTATACACTCTTATGATTGGAGTTTGGGGTGTTATGGAAGGATAGGTACGATGTGGTATTTCAGGGAGTTACTCTAAACCGTTTTAACTCAACTCATAAGATTAACTATTTCTTATCATCTCATTTGCATGATAATGATAATAATTCGCATGTGCATTCTCTTAGCACTACATCTCACTGGAAACCACCTTTGGATGGCATAATAAAGTTTTATGTGGATGCATCTTTTGACCACAATACTAACCAACTTGGTACTGGCATTGTTATGCAGGTGACTGTCGTGGCATCAAAGGGAGCTACTCAAATGGAATTCTAAGTTCTGAAGCAGGGGAGTGTATGTCAGTACGTGAAGCACTATCATGGGCAAAGGGAAAGCAACTATCAAGGACACACATCGAAGCTGATGCTAAACTAGTTGTCCAGTCCATTACTGGCAACACTCTTCTAATTCAATGGGAGAATAAGAATTTAATAAAAGAGACAAAACATTTAGTCTCTAGTTTTACTTATTGTAATTTTTCTTTTATAAGTAGAGATGATAATCAAGTGGCTGACCATATAGCTAAGTCAGTTCATGAGAAATCATCTGATACTGAAACTTATGATAATTTCAGTTCTGAGGTCCATGGCCTTTTGGCTAAAGATCTACAACACTCACCTCACTAGAGGCAATAAAATTTCTTCTTTTATCAAAAAAATAAATAATTTCTCTGACAGCAACCATCTTCGCATCTTCAGTAACTCTTATGGGTCCCTTCAACTCCTTCGCAAATATTTTGGATGATGCAGCTTCGAGCTTTTCAGCTCTCAAATGCAAGGAAGGCAGTTCTGATAAGACAGTCTGTACTGTCAATAAAGCACCTGTATGATCTGAGATTGCACTGTCAATAAAGCACTTGTAGGGTGTCCTGTATTAAAATGCCAGATCAGTGACTAAAAAGAGCCGATACACTTAATAAAATAGAGACTAGAGTGTGATTTAATGTTCAAGTCCATCAGAAAACTGATAAGTTTGGCACAGATAATCACAGGGAACAGGTCAACAGTTTCTGACTTCAAATTTGAAAGCATGTGCTTACGTTCTTGGCAAACTAGAAAGACTTAAATAAGCTGCAAATTTTTCTATTTCCTGTGTAAAAAAAACTAGAAAGACGTAATGGCTTAGCAATGAATTACGTGCCTGTGTATAAAAAAAAGTAAAAAAAGTAAAAACAATTCTGGTGAGATCCCCTGAAAATTGGTAGATGCGCTCCAAAAAACCAAGTTAAATGATAAATAACAAATCCTTTTATCATGCTCAAGAAGTCTTTGGTGTTTTCCCACGTCCAGCATCTCTAGTTCACCCCTAGTGTTTTCCTGCATTTTAATAATACCAAGTAATTTTTAAGGTTCTGGCACAAATTCCCATGTTCAGAGCTATATCTAATGAGATGGCATAACTGTTATCACAATATATGCACTTATTTGGTAATGGTTTGCACATCCAAGAAAGTGGTTTGACAGTAGTGTCTTACATATCATCTATGGATCTAAATAGTCAGTTTTTACAGCATTGTCGCAAAAAAGGAAATATAAGGATCATTTTTTCAGAGTAGAACAGGTTCCTCTGCAGGCTCAGTGTTACTGCAGGCTCAGTGTTATAAATGTACTTTTCATATTTTATTGCTTGGGGGATAGACGAATACAGTTGAAAGTTACACTGCATACATATTAGGGGTTCCATGAATAAGATGGGCTATTCTCTTTTGCATCCACAACTTATATAGTTCAGCTCAACTACTCTTGATCTGATCTCAAAATCAAATTCTATAAGAAACTAACCTATCTTATCGAGAAAAATTTTATGGCATAAGGATGGAGTGATAAGCTGTTCAAGTCCTTCGGAAAATTGTTAAGGAAAATTTCACAGAAATAATTTCACTGAACACATTCTTAGGTTCTGATTCTAATTATAAAGCATGGACCAACTTTTTTTGGGGAATTAGATTGACATAGAAATAAGCAGCTGGTTTTTCGATAGCCCTTTTTTCTCGACTTTCGGTACAGTCAATTGACTCAGTTCTGGATGATTGAAAATCAACTAAACAGAATTTCACCTAAACACTAGCACAATAAAGCAAATAAGATGGATGCATATGTCACCTGATAATTGAAACTCAGCAAGGGTTCTTATATCCAGTGACTTATTAAAAGTAGTTTGCAGATTTTTTTATCTTTTTTGCGCAAAGAGATAAATAAAATGGATGCATATGCCACTTGACAACTGAAACTCACGCAAGATTTTTGTATTGACAACGCAAGAAAGTAATTTAACTACATCAAATATACAGATCACACAAACGACCCAGATAACCTACAGTAATGAGACGAGGAGTACTGTGAAAAACTTACTGGTTCGAGAGGCTTTTAATGTAGCCATCATCAAGTTCGAAAATCTTCGGTTGAATGTAGCCATCATCAAGTTCGAAAATCTTCGGCACAGTTTCACATTTCCAAGGGAAAACTCTAAATGCACACAGATCCCTCCATTTCCTAGAAGGAACAAATTACCATGGTGTTAATAAGCTAAAGGAAGGCAGGACAGAAAACATAACCATTCTGATGGAATTATCTAATCTCCAGAGAAATATTTATCTTAATGGCGTGGAATTTCATGTAATAAAGACAGCTTAAAAGATGAAAATGTTTTTACAAGAAAATGCAAAAAACAAAAACGTACAGATAAAACAGCTTATCTATGGGGTGCCCAACACTCCAATACATTACACATGTCATTTTCTAAGTTACTAATTTCTCATGAACGATAATTTGCAACGAGTTCTTCTTTGACACAAACTCCACAGAAATTTCTATGGGGTCCCAATTTTTTGACATTGCGAGGAATTGATATAAAAAAACTCAAAAATTGTTAACTCTAGGTTGAAATTGACAAGGAAATCTGCTTGAGGATTTGCGCAATAGTACTAGTGAATTGCTGTTCAAACAGACTACAAGAATTGAGTTAGACCTAAAATAAAATTTTAACTTGTCTAAGTTCAACACACGAATATTAAATTCTCCTTTTCTTTTCATTTGAAATTTAGTAGTACCTTAGCTCCTCTGGGAGTTTGACCAGCCCAAGAAACTGAAGATGGAGATCCCTTGTTATATGGTAAAACTGCAGAAATATTTCCGTCTCTTGTAACTCCCAATTCTGTATATTACCAGCAACCATTATATCAAAATTCGTAATGAAGGTCAAATTTCGCCATAATAGTAATGTTCAACCACATTAAAACCCATTTTTCACACAATTATTATAGATTTCAGTTTATATGCAGATCCAACTGGTTTACAATTCCTATGCAGGTTTCCAATGTTAACAACATTGACTTCGAGAAATAAACTAGTGGCAGTATAGTGTTGGGAGCGGGAGGCATGTTGGTTGAAGGTATAAGCCACCGACAAGGACTTGGAAACTGATGATATGATATGGCGAGTACAATCAGTTACGTTCCAATTATTAGCTCAAATTGTTTTGAGATCAAGAGTAACATACACAATGTCTGTTTTGTGATCTGAAAACGTTGTTTTTAGGTACTTCTCAAGTGAAAGTTTACCCGTCTTAATGCATCACAATGGACTTAAAAAGAATCCTGTCAGATTTTAAATAAAAATTGTTCAAGACTATCAAATTTTAGCACAAACAGTAACAGGTTCATTAACAATCTTACCTTCTAGACCGCCCGGCTAAGAGCATAAGCTGAAGCAGATGTAGCATTTGCTAGCCTGGAAGCGGGTCCTGTAACGCTCTAGTTGAAAATTTGTATAAAATGTATGCATTCTTTAAGCACCTCTATCTGATACAAATATAGCAGTCATATTTCCAAAGGCATGACCAACATCAGAATATAGGTTCACACCAACGAAGCATACATAGGCTTTTGATCTCACATTGCACAAAACTGCTATAATCAGATTAATTGAAACTTTCCCCACCAGAAAAATTATGATAAGAAAATAAAGTTTTGACAAAAAGTCACAAGAGAAAAGTACTTATGTTCAGTCATGTTAGAAAGCTGATCAGAAGAAGTATAAATAGTGAAGCCTTCTTTACAGTGCCTTTATTGAATGTTATATTCAGGATTTGGGAAGCCCAGAAACATGCATCACTCTGTTATCATTAGGTCTACAACTAGCATTTATTTTCAAGTCCCATTGATGTTAATAACACTTGATCAAAAGAAACAATGCGTATTTAAAACTAACACTAAGTTTTATGGAAGAATTGTAGAGAATAATTTGACTGAAAACCGTGGGACAAAGGTGTGTTCCCAGTCTTATCTCCTCCGTTGCGCGGAATGTCTACGGGAAGAAAAACTTAGGCGCGATACTGTGTCTCACCAAATAAAACACTTTAAGCGAGGCATCATATCTCGCTACTCTACTTTAATATGTCTCACTCCATCTGAGCGAGATACGATGTCTCTCTCAGTTATGTTATTTGTTTGCCATTCATTAATGACAGTCTGATTGCATTTCTACTAAACCGTAGCAACAGATTGAAAGAAGCGATGAGACGCTTGCAAAATCTGTAGGATGAGATTGAAAGAAATGACGAGACACTTGTGTATATCACCAAACCATTTTCGTCTCGCTTAAAATAGAGTAGCAGGACATCTTTGAAGTGTTTTTTTTCTGGCGAGACACAAGTGTATCGCCACTTCTTTCAATCTCTTCCTATAATTGAGTAGTAGGAAAGTAATCTCAGCGAGACAGAGTATCTCGCTCACATGTCTCGCTTAAAGTGTTTCAACGTCTCGCCTAAGTTTTTCTTCCCTCAAACATTTTGTGCAATTGAGAAAGAGAGGCTGGGAACATGCCTTTTTCACTAAAGTTTTTAGTCAAATCATTCCCTACAATTCATCCATAAGACTAAGCCTAAGGTTAGCTATCCTTCTAAGCTACCCTTAGACCAAGTCTTATGGATGAATCTTAGGGACTTCATCAAACCATATAAACCAAAATGAACTTCTCTAAGTGAACTATTCAAATCTATCCCTTCTCTGCACAGTAACTTCATTATATCTGCTGTGACTTGTAATGAACTAAACCACCCCCAATTCATAAGGGAAATGCTAGAAAACTAGTGGGTGGTGCTAACACTAAAACACAGCAGTGGACATGGATGCCCTATCCAACCTTGGATCATGAAGTCAATCCGAAGGGTTCATCAATCAATCCCAAGGATTAGGGCCTCTATGTGGGCACTCTAGCAAGCTCCAAAAATCAGAAGAAGACTCCATTTCAATACCATTGCACAGATGATCAAAAAAAGATAAGAAAGTAAAATACCAATTAGATCCATAGGTGTGAATTTAATGAAATTACAAGCAGTGATGGAGCCAGGACAGGCATGGAGGTGAGGCAATTGCCTCCCAATACTAGCCTATGCTGGGACCACCACTGCCAGTAATTTCGCCTATTTAACATTTGTATGCTAGCCAACCAAGCCTATTTAGAATGCTTTACACCCCAACATATTTCGAGAAAGAAACTAGAAGCCGTAGTAGTACAATATCGAAAAATACGTTGGTTGAAAGTTTAAGCCACTGACAAGGACTCAAAAACTGATGATAAGACATGCAGGAGTATAAGTACTTACATTGATAAAGTAGAACAAAATCCCGTTACTAAAAACCCATCGAACTGAATTAAAACTCGTCGTATCCACTCCAATAGATGAATCAAAAGAATAACCTAGACAATGCTTGTTTTGTGACCTGATCACATGGTTCTTAAGAACTTCTCAAGTGAAACTATATATCTTTACACAATTCAGAGAGCACAAGTAACTAAGGCTTTGGAAGTATTATCTATTCATATACTACAGATTAGTGCTTACTTATATTAAACTAAGTGAATAATTTATAGAGTGAGTGATGCACATAAAGGATGAAAGTAGAATCACAACTTTATATCGAAAGGCAGAAATGAAATATAAGATTCTACTATTGTACTTCGAATGTGGAGTTTGGACAAATAGAATTCTCCAAACAAATACAATGTCATCGCAGAAAAGTAACAGGTGACAGTAATGCACAATAACTGGTCTTTCACAGAAGACTATACAGATGCTGGAGATGGATAGTGGTTGTAATTCATAAAATCGTATCAAAGTAATTAGAAAGTTAAGCCAACTAAGAGTGATTTCTTGCTTCCTACCGTAGATTTGCCATCAAGGGTTCTTGTCAGTTTATCTCATATGCCACAACTAGCTTCAGGTTCAATAAAGTCTTAAACAACTCTTGAAAACTACCCAAACAAGAACTTAAACTGAAATTGGAGAAAGTACAGTTGTCACTAAACGATAACCGTATCTCTGAACTGGGAGATATGAAAACAAAAGAAGAATTCAGTGACCTTCTAACGCTTCCTTTTCCACCAATGGATATCACACCAGCCATCTTCTGAAGCTTCTCTAAATTCATCTGCATTTATACGAGAGGAAATTAGGGATCCTACGCAGCTTATTTCAATGTAGTCAAACTTCTAAGACGAAAATGAAACCAAGCTAGAGTTAGACAG
The DNA here is from genome assembly GCA_023531105.1 of Papaver atlanticum. Classification (NCBI taxonomy): domain Eukaryota; kingdom Viridiplantae; phylum Streptophyta; class Magnoliopsida; order Ranunculales; family Papaveraceae; genus Papaver; species Papaver atlanticum. The sequence continues at coordinate 806,124 of JAJJMB010008995.1, forward strand.
CGGGGAAAGGGGGATATTTGGCTCAAAATTATAGCATACATGGATAAGAATGTACAATATATACAACTAGTGTCTTCAAACCTCGCCAGTATAAGGATGGAAATACCCGACTCAGCACAATCCTTAAATACTTAGTAAATTATTGGATCACCTTGACAACCAGTTAAACAGTTAATAATTTTTACGACCACAACTAACTTTGTTTTCCTTCTTAACTGGGTTCATTCTCTTGGGATGATGTTTTTAATAGTAACTTAACGACTTGTTATTAATACTACAATTTGGTACCAAACAAGTAGTATAACAGTTCTAGTAGTTATCAAAGTCAGCATAATTTATAACAGCATCAGAGAAAGTGAACTCATATTACCTTGACTACTTCATACTCTCTGACAACATTCATCTTCAGAAACTTGTATGGTTTCCTTATTTTGCAAATCCAAGATTTGTCCCTACCAAATATTGTGGAGGATGCAGCTTCAAATCTTTCAGCCCCTAAATGCAAGGAAGCCAGTTCCGAAATGACAGTCTGTACTGTCAACAAAGTACTTGTAGGATCTGCGAATACACAACCCAGAGCTAACATGGTTACTCACGTAGTGTGTCCTGTATTAAGTACCAATCAGAAACTAAATAAAGGATACATTTAACAGGATAAGGACTAAGGATTCAAGCCCTACCGAAACTTGTTAACAAAATTCACACAAACCTCCGTGAAAAAATCCCATAGGTTCTGACTTCTAATTACAAAGCATAAACCAACTTTCTGGGGAAATCAGATGGACATAAAAATAAGCTGGTGGTTTTTCTACATCTGTTTTTATAATTTTTGACCCTCGGTATAATAGTCAGTTGACTCAGTTCTGGATAATTGAAAATTAACTAAACAGAATTAGTCCTAAAGGACCTAAACACTTCCACGTAAATAAGATGGATGCATATGTTTGTGATAATTGAAGCTCAGACAGCACTTCTGTATTGACACAGCAAGAAAGTAGTGAAACCATCCAGTAAGGGTTCGTTCTCATATCCAGTAACTTACTAAAACCAGTTTGCAGATTATTTTATTTATTAGTGCAAACCAGGTAAAATAAAATGGATGCATATGCCACTAGATAGCTAAAACTCAAGCCAGATTTTTGTAAGAATGTAACTAAACTACATCACATATACAGAGCACACCAACGACCCAGGTGTGACCATCAGTAATAAGATAAGAAAAAAGTAATGTTAAAAATTACTTGTTCAAGAGGCTTTTAATCTCTGGCCGAATGTAGCCTGGTTATCATCACATTTGAAAATCTGCAGTGCAGTTTGACATTTCCAAGGTAAAACTAAAAATGCACCCAGATCCCTCCATTTCCTAAATGGGAAATAAGCTTAAGAAAGGTAGGACGGAAGATTCAATTGCACTCTCTCATCCATTTCCAATGGAACTATCTAATCTCTGGGGAAAAAAAATCAATGGCAAGCAATTTAGTGTATGCAGACCTGCATAATTTCGCTCATGGATTAAAAAAATGTACAGTAAAGGCACAGAATGCAGATACAACTAAGTTATTTAAAATGCTCAACAACATTGACTTTGAGAAAGAAACTAGTGGCAGTAAAATGTTGGGAGGTATATCTGTTAAGGGTATGAGCCACTAACAAGGACTTGGAAACTGATGATATGATGTGCAGAAGTAATCAGTTACATTGACACAAGAGAACCAAATCATGTTACAAACAGCCCACCAACAGAACTGCAATTCATTATTTGTTAATAAAAAAATTCATATATATTCAGCCCAAAAAATGAATCACGATTATGAAACCCGATTATAAACTAGAAACTGCCTGTTTTGTGGTCTGAGGCACGGTTTTAGGTACTTTCAAGCGAAAATTTATCCGTCTGAATGAATCACAGTGGATTTAAAAAAGAATCCTGTCAGATTTCAAATAAAAATTTGCTCAAGACTTTCGACTATTATCACAAACAATAACAGGTCCTTTAACAATCTTACCTCCACCCGACCACACGGCTAAGATCATAAGCTGAAGCAGGTGTAGCATTTACAAGCTGGAAGCGTCCCTGTAATGCTTTAGTTGACTGCCATTAAAGTATGTATAAATTGTACGCATTCTTTAAGCACCTCTATCAGATAAAAATATAGCAGTCATTTTTAAAAATGCATGACCGACATCAAAATGTAGTTGCACATTCAATGAAGCATATATGGGGTTTTGATCTAGCATTGCAAAAAACAGCTATAACCAGTTAAACTGAAACTTTCCCTCCAGTAAAAAAAGACAAAAAAGGATATAAAGTTTTCACAATAAGTCACAAGACAAGCATACTGGCATTCAGTCGCACAAATTATAACTTTCTTTTAGTTTTTCAACATTGAGCAGCAGAAATGAGATGAGCCATATTATAAAGTTCATCTGATGAAGAATAAATAATTTGAGTCTTTGTTAACGTGCCTTCATTAAACATCATATTCAGGATATGGGAAGTGCAAATATCACTCTGTTATCGAAATGATAGGTCAACCAGATATCGTTTCAAGTGCCATTGATGTCAATAATACTTGATTAAAAGAAACAATGCATATTCAAAACTAGGGTAAGTTATCTTTCTTGGAGGTATCCCAATATATATATAATTCGTCAAACATATAACCAAGAGGAACTTCTCTAATACTTTTAATGCGAAAACAAACAAATCTAACAAATCTATCTGTTCCCAATACAATGACTTCACTAAATCTGCTGTTGAGTTGAAATGAACTAAACCATGCCCAATTCATAAGGAAAATGCTAGTATACTAGGGGGTGGTGCAAACACTACAAAACAGCAGTGGGCGCACATGCCCTATTCAACCTTGGATCAAGAATTTTGCTCCAAGAGGTTCATCAATCCCAAGGATTAGTGCCTCCATGTGGCCACCACATTGACTTGCTAGCACCAACACGGGAACCCTAGCAAGCTCAAAAATTCAGAACAAGACCCCATTTCAATACATCGCCCAAATAAAAAAAAATAAGAAAAAAGGAGGACATACCTACTAAATCTATACGTGTGAATTCGATGAAATTACAAGCAGTGGCGGAGCCAGGATAGGCCATGGAGGTGGGGCAATTGCCACCCAGTGGCCTATACTGGGTCCACCACTACCAGTAATATCGTCTAATTAACACTTGTATGCTAGCCAACCAAGCCTATTTCAAATGCTTTGCACCACAACATACTTCAAGAAAGAAAGTAGAAGCAGTAGTAGTACAATATTGGAAGATACGTTGGCTAAAAGTATAAACCACTGTCAAGGAATTAAAAACTGATGATATGACATGCAGAAGTATAGTTACTTGCATTTGCTGAAGTAGAACAAGTTCCTGTTACAAAAAGGCCATCCAATGGACTTCCAGTTCCCTATTTGTGAATAAAAATACTCGTCGTATTCAGTCCAATAAATGAATTAAACACTTCTTAAGTGAAATCCTATCTGTTTACACTTTTCACAAAGCACAACTAAGGCTTTGGAAGTATTATCTATTCCACGACTAATAGAGTACAAATTATTGCTTACTTACATGAAACAAAGTGAATAGTATATAGAGTGAGTGATGCACATGAAGGATGAAAGTAGAATGACAACTTTATTTCACAAGGCAGGAATGAAATATAAGATTGTACTGACGTATTTTGAATGAGGAGTTTGAACATATAGAATTCGCCAAACAAATACAATGTCATCACAGAAAAGTAACAGCTGACGAAATGCAGCAGAATTACTGATTTTTAGGTTATACAGAATTACACCTGCTGTGATATATAAAGCTTAAGAAAGATCGTATTAAAGTAATTTAAAAGTTAAGCCAATTGGGAGTGATTTCTAGCTCCCGGACCTAGATTTGGGATCAAAAGTTCTTGTCAGTTTATCTCATATGCCACAACTAGCTTCGGGTTCCATAAAGTCTTGACCAACTCTTGAAAACTAAACTAACAACAACCTAAACTGAAATTGAAGAAAGAACAGTTGTTACTAAAGCAAATTTCACTAAGATTATATTACTATTTACTAATGAATATACACTAAGCAAATTGCCAAATTCACTTGAGCTAAACCAAACACAATCATTGTTAATTCTAATTGATAAGCAGAAACGGAATTAAAAGTGAAACCAGCAGCAAAGTAGCCATACATCACCGTTGTCTGCAGTCTTTTTCTCTCGCATAGCATCCCTAGCAAAGTTACTGATGAATGCCATGTTTTGACCTTCCACTGCTCAATGGAGGAAACCCCATACAAGTACAAGTATTCCTTGTCTGAGGAGAAGCCATTATGACATTGAAGGACAAGGTTTCTTGATCTCACCACCACAATCCAAAACAAAACACAACCCCTTTCCAGTTTACGCTCCTACATTTGATACCGTTGGTCTACCTTTTTATCAAGTTTTGAATTGATGAAAACAACAACTCTACATTTTATCACCTTCTTCACTTTCACCATCTTTATCTACCATCTCCTCTACATTTTCTTCCAAGTTGTTCTCCACTGAGTTTTTTGCTTTACTTAGCTTTGATAACTGTCTGTTGCAGTTCCTTCTTTTTACAATCCAACCAGTTGACAATATCCTGATAAAGAGTCTCATCATTTGCTGCCAAAGCAGCAAGCTCAGCAAATTTAGTACACAAATCATGGTAACGCTTAGTCGCATCATCGTTAGTCCAACAACTGAACCCCACTTTAACCCTTGTATGAGCTCTGATCACATCTTTCCGCCACCATCTCAAGATGTACTTATCTGGGAGTTTTCTTATACCATTATGACACAAAACACTTAGAGAATGCCTGCATTGAATTCCATCAAATGTAAACTTTTGACAAGTACACTGAACATCACATTCTTCTTCATTATAGGTCACATGAAAAGTCATCTTTTTACAGAAATCCTCAATATATACGTCTTCTTGGATGTTGTAGATCATATGGGTAGGTGTTTTTTCAATCTTGGTGAAGTTACAATACAACATTGCTAATAACTCAACTTGAAATTCTTTAAATTTTGAGTTAGTGTACCATTTTTGTATCTGTTTCTCCATAGGGTAAGTAGTTACTAACGGAATAGTTTTCTGAGACGACGTATCATCCGCTAGCTTTTCTTTTTCCACCTTCTTCCTTAACACAACTTCGTACTGCTCCGCAAACTGTTTAATTGAAGACCTTGCATTCATATACCCGTCAAAAAACATGTTACTTCCTTCATTTCTTTGAGTAGTTGACATTCCTGCCCAAAATGTGTCTTTCAGATAACATGGTACCCAGCGACTCCTTTCTTCAAACAAATCCTTCAACCATTGGTTGTCTTGCAAGCCATATTCGACCAACATCCAATGCCACAACTGTTCAAACTCATCTGAAGATTGTGTATCATACACTGCAGCTTTCATGTCAGAAGTGATATCCAAACATTTGTCGTGTTTACCAAATTCGTCAGGAAGTTTTTTCATGACATTCCATAAACACCATCTGTGCCTAGTTTGAGGAAATACGATTTCTATGGCATTTTCAATCGCCTTTGCATGGTCCGTTATTATTGCTTTGGGAGGTTTTCCCGACATACACATCAACCACTCAGTAAACAACCATACAAATGCTTCGGTATCTTCACTCGAAACCAACCCACAACCAAGTAAAATCGTCTGTCCGTGATGATTAACACCAACAAAGGCAACCAACGGCAAATCATATTTATCTACCAAATATTTCGTATCAAAGCTAACTACATCGCCAAACTCTTTATAAGCTGCTCTACTCATACCATCTGCCCAAAAAACATTCTTCAAGTAATTTTCCTCATCAAATTCAGCTTGCCAGTAGAACCCCGCGTTTTCACCATTCATCTTCGCAAAAAATTTCAAAAGCGCTTCCACATCTCCCTTGCCAATCCGTAGACGTCTTCCTTCACCAACTGCATTTCGCTCAGCACCCATTTCCGCACAACCTACACCCTCATTTTTAACTGCTATCTTTGCCTTCTTCTTCACAGTCAACCCCCCACAATTAAGTTCAATCCGCCTTTGTTTTTGCGCACTACTACAAACCGGTTCAAAACACTTATATAACTTGACATCCTCTGGATCACACTTGTGATTATGCTCTAAACTGACTACTGACATAACCCATTTCCCATCCCCTTGCCGCCTTCGACATGTAATATAAGCCCCACATCCAGTTTCCATACTCCCTCTCGGGTTTACAACTTTCCTTCGATGTTTACCTCCTCTGGCACACCCAAAAGACACACATCTCAAACACCCATCATCATTTCTCTTTCTTGCCCTTCTGTGTACAGGAAACCCAATTTTCTTAGCATATTCTTTGTAGAAATTGTAGATTTCATCATCATCATCAAATACTCTCCCCTTTGATGGTATGTCAATGTCATGATCAGTTCCATTACTTCCAGTAACAATATAGTTCACTAATAAAGCCTCTGAAATTAAAAAAAATAAAAAAAAATCAATTCTTCATTTTGTAAAACCTAAAAATGAATCTAATAAGAACAAAATCAGATATGATTAAAGAGTAGATGAGTAAGAAATTAAGTACTAATTTAAGCTTACCTTTATCTGTAGATGGAGATTTATCATGCATTTCTACCATTTTTGATCCAAACTTAAAACCCTCTTTCGCTCTACCTCCAGTTTTCTCTCTCTTTTTCTGAGAAAACACTTTCCCAAGTATTTTAGAAGAAAACTTGAACCGAAGAAATAAGGGCGACAACAAATGTTTTTTTTTGGCACGGCTCTGCTGGCCTTTCAGGCCCATGGATCCTGCGGGCCTTTTAGATGGTGGAATCCAGCCTATTCCAAGTGCGCAAAAATTGTGGAATGTCAAGTCTAGTGGCTTCCAAGTTGGGTCTTCCACAGTTTTTCCAAGCCATGTTCCATGATTTCATGGGATGGTCCGTGGAATCCATGGAAACGCTAATAAGATTAGCGTAAAACGCTATTCAAAATAGCGCGCTAGAAGACGGAAAACGCCAACAAAAATAGCGTCCAACGCTAATCTAAATAGCATAAAGAGATCTTGTAGCACTTACCCATGAGGCCCTATCCATTAGTATTACACATAAGAAATCTCCATCTATAACTCAAAATTGAATCCGCCATTTTAAGGCAAAATCCAGAGGGAGCGATCTATTAAATTTTTTATAAAAAAAGTGAAAATGGAAGGGGCTTAAACCAGGCCTCCACGAATAACAACAAGACATACAACTAAAAAGAAAAAATCGAAGGTTTGGTCGACAAGCTAATATCTTCGCAACAATTATATCAAATATTTAATGTAACACACAACTTTCATAGCGAGAACAATATATTACTCTGACATTTCAAATGTCTGACAATAACCTAGACTATCCCCCTGAACATCATACCTCCAACGCAATAGTGCTCTAGCAGAAGAAAATTTCGTAGATGTAATATCATTAATAAAAAAACAATTAGTACCCGGAGCCAAAGCATTGACATTGCTACATGTTCACAATTCAGAATCCTTCAAAGTATGAGCAGCACAAAAATAATAATTGAAATCTGTGAAAAGAAAAGTACAACCATACTATTATATTTATCGGGATCCGAGAACAATCAAAGCATAATTCATTTTCTCCATAAGTCATAAAAATTATGTGAAAATATGTTGAAGTTCGAGTTAACTTTTAAAAATTTGAATAACTAGTAAATGATTGACTTTGTTGTTCTAGTTAATATCCAATTTGTAGAGAATATGTGTAGAAACTAGATACCCGATAACTGATAGATGGTTGACTTTGCTCTTTACAAATATTTCCAATGTATAAAACAAATAAGTGACAAAGATATTAATAGAGGTGTACGAAATTTTGTTATTTCCAATTTATTTGTGTTTATATTAGTAACAATTAAAAAAAAAATGGTATAAAATTTTGAACATTGGGAGCTATCCGGCTTACATATCATTTATATTTTGTATTTGTTAGTACGAGGCGGCATCCATGCGTATTGACGGATACAGTTCGATACGACACAGATAAGGTATGTGACAGTGGATAGGTATTTACTACCCGGGGATATAGATAAACTGAGGATCTTGGTTTTGTGTCAACAAATAAAGACACTATATGGAAGATATGAGCCTGTACCGACATATATGACAATCCATGAATTTTATTTGTGTTTTCACGGTATGGTTCCGATTTAGTGGTAGGCAGCAATCCTAACTAAAAATTGCATGCTTAAAAAAAACTTAAAGTTGCAATCGGTATTTTTTAAGAAAAAACAAAAACAAAAATAAAATCGAGAAATTTATTTAAAAAAATGAAAAATTAGTTCTGTAGGGAATGATAATCAACTCTAAGGGATGGAAAATGTGTATGACAAACTGGTCCCTAAACCCTGAACCTCGTAGGGAAGAACAACACAATTTTGAGTCTTATAACCTTGTGAAAGTTTTTAATGATAGTATCAACTCAAAAGAGTTATAGTGATGTTGCATAACAAAATGCTTTTGTTTCATGGGAAGTGAATTCTTCATTGAATCAAAACGTTGCTAGATGTTTGTAGATATGTTTCCATATTGATATAAGATGAGAATTTACTTGTGGAAACATGGAGAACTAAAATTAAATTGTTGAACTTTATAATCGAGATGAGCAACAAGATTATTATGCCTTAACACATCTTCTCAAAACACTACGATAAGATTACAAAGTTTTACTAACAAGGTATAAAAATAAGTAGTTATTTGACAACTCAGCAACCAAGCCTATACAATGGAGGGTCCTGTGATTGACAGAAGAGTAACTATAAGACTCTTGAGATGCTTTTCAAAAGATCCAAGAAAAGTTCGGAAACACACACCGACAACATTTATGTCAACGTGCTGGAAGTGTACATGGAAGAGATTTGGGACTTGCTTGCTGAGCCAAAGTCGTAAACTTGTTTCAAACATTTATTCAAAATTTCTCTTTTCTCTCTGAAAATGGCTTTTTAAAATTTTGATTTGATTGTTACAGGTCATTGATGATAATGGAAGATGGTAAAGGAGTTGAAGATATCCCAAACCTGGTTGAATCTGAAGTGAAAGACTTGGATGTTGCATGGGATAAAATTCAGAAAGGAAGTGATGTAAGGGAAGTTGCATCGAACAATGTCAGTGATCGTAGCAGCCGATGTCACTAGTTTGTAGCTAGCTCATTATTTTCCTTTCATTAATTTGTTCCTTGTATAATATTGTCGAGTAAAAGAGGAAAAAGGTTTACAATCTCAACAAATTAACATGATTCAGTTTTACGCTTCTTCGAGAAATAGTCCCAGCAAAAGAAAACAAGTTTTTTCATCGTTTTTCATTCTCTTTCGGTGAATTTACCATTTAGCTTTCTCATCAATGTCTCTCATCTATCAAGGTGTTTAGAACACCACTTTATAATTCCCCTTTATTCTTGCAAAGAGTAGGTCGTTATAAGATATATACATAGAAAAAGGAAAACTAGAATTAGTTCAAAGTTGTATCGTTTTACATAAATGAAACTAAACCTTCTTGGGAATAAGCTTACCTTATTCAAGACTGACTCAATCAACTTCATCCACTTAACTTTCTTGCCGCTAGTGTCATTTATATCTACAGAGCCATTAGGTGAACCAATCTTTTTTTATTTGACATTTTAACATAGTCACCAGATAGGCCTTGTTTATAATTTGTGAAAAAGCGGGGTACAAAAACCACACCCAATAATTCGTTCGGAAATCTGTATGGACTAAATTCCAATATAATTCCGAGAGGACAAACTTAAAAGTGAGACTCAATCAAGAAATATATCAAAGAGTTTTATCTCCTTTCTCAATACAATCATCAAATCGAACATATAGAAATCCGGAGCCTGATTGATATGAGAAATAACTTGGACGGTACCAAAGACCAATGCCCAAGTGTCAATCAAGTTATATCCAACAATCAAGGTAGGATTTATCAACTGATTGAACTACATACAACCTGTGATATTTCAATTATATAAACAAATATAATGCGGAAAAGAAATAACACAGACACCATAAATTTTGTTAACGAGGAAACCGCTACATTGTATTAAGCCGCTACAGACACTAGCCTACTAAAAGTTAATTCGGACTGGAATGTAGTTGATCCCTAACCAAGTCTCACACCGATTAAGGTACAGTCACGTTCCTTACGCCTCTAGAACCACGCCGAATTCTGCGCACGTGATTCCCTTAGCTGATCTCTGATAGACGCATTATTGTGTCTAATATATCTCAATTGTATATATTGTTAGTGCTCGATTTTGTATTTATTTTGTTATTTTATGTCTTTGTAGGTATTTTTTGAGAAATAAGCTCTTGCGGCGAAATTGGCTCGAAAAGTGGTGTTTTACACCCCAGGATAGAGTACTAAAGGCACCCCAGAAATGCACCGGAAGCACCCCAAAAATGTGTCGGAGGAACCCCGGAAAAATTACTATCTACGCCCAAAAATTACTATTTTCACCCCATAAGACAAGTGCTAAAGGGACACCCATGCAGGATAAGGGGGAGGACATCTTCTTCTCAAATTCAAAAAATAAATTTTGGCGGGAAAACCATTTCTTCTCTGGCAGAATTTCGATCGGATGTTTGGACGTGATTTAGTGAGATTCAATCCCTGAAACTTAGTGGGTAGACGTGATATGACTATAGAAACCTGGTATGGGTGATTGTTTCGATCAAATTTGGCTGGATAACTTGGTTTAATCCAAACAGGGAGTTGGAGGAAAAACATGAGCTTGCACGAGTTGTGAGGAATTTAAACGTGTACTGCACGTGCTTGGAAGACTTAATCGATATTATGGAGCGTGAAGAAGGTATAGAAGGAAAGAAATACAGCTGCAAACGCGTGGGGAAGCTAAAACAGGAAATTATTGTCGTGAGAATAAAAATAATAAATAGAAGAATTTTTGAAGTTATGGAGGAGATTCGATGCATCTTTCGGGTATAAATAGGTTTCCTTAGTACCATACAAGGGGGGGTCGAGAGTTTGGGGTCGAGATGAGAGCTCAGGAGCGCTGCTGTCGGGGATTTGTTTTTAGATTTCGAGTTTTTAGATTTATTTTTCTTTGTTCTTTTTTACGTTTCTTTGGGTATTTGTCTGTGTGCTACAGGTTTTGGAGTTTGGATCGAAAAGAAAAAGAAGTTGTCAAAGAGTTTGGTGATTTCATAAAGACTTAGAGCTAAAGCTTAAAGCGAAAAGAACAGAAAGAAGATGAGGGACTTAGTTTATTTTATTTTAGATTTTTTTTTTTTTATAGATTTTTTTTAGAAACTGTAAATAGGATTTTATTTTTGTATTTTTTTTTTCTTTTATTTTTAGACATTTTTTTATTTTATTTGTTAGGACATTATTTGGACTTTAATTATTTTTAAACCCTACGGAAGGGTAAAATTTTAAATATAAACTGTTTGCAGGGAAGGACGACGATTACGATATCGTCTCGGCCCCTCGGCTTCGTACACTGACACAGGAGTCAGTGGCCCGAGTCGACTACAACCGTTTCATCCCCCGTCTAGTACGGGAGGTAAGCTTCTAAACACCCGTGAATCCCCTGTCAGCGGATTTACTGTCTTCCTTAAGGTGCATATATGTTGAGGTTTTGAATACGGACTTTAATTTCCCAGTAAAGAGCAAGGCCAGGCCATACAAGATAAGGGTTCAGATTTCATCACCGTTCTCTTCTTGCCCGCCTTAGGAACACATAATCTACGCGAACCCAAGCCTAAAATACTGATTAGAACGAGACCGATAGGGTAACGAGCTTGTAGGAAAGTCATTCAAAGGGAAGTATTGGGTATTTTATTAGCTTAACTCAAAAGTTCAGGAAGATTACTATGAGTCGACTAGAGCCGCCCTAACGGGAAACGTTGCCAAAGAGGTGGGGGTATCAAAGCTCCTCTGAGCTTCCCCTACTTCTCTTCGACTCACTTTATTCGGATCGATCTAGAGAAGTTTGCTAAAACGATACCTAGTTTCCTTTTGGAGGAATAGAAGCTGGTCTAGAAACAATCTAAGAGAGCCATCATGCTTGTTGTTTGCTAGATTTTATAGGTTCGATTTGGTCGAGTCAGCCTTGCTTGTGATTGTGTAGAATTCCCTTGCAATTAAGAATGTCGAACTAGTATGATAGAAGCCAATACAATGAGTATCGACCTGAATTTGATTATGGACATCATCATTTTTATGACCATGGTGGGAATAGTAGTTGGGAACGCCAATCTTTTAAAGGTTATGGTTCATCCCATGGTGAGCCCAAGTACTATCCACACACGAATTGTTCTTACGAGAATAATTCTGATAATTCCTCTTTACTAGAGTCGACACGTAAGTTAGCTGTGACAGCACGTAAGTTTGCATAAATGAATAACTTAGTTATGGATGAAAAGAATGCAACGAGTGAACTTTCTTTACCTTCTTTCCTAGATTATGTCAGGAAATCATGTGAGTCGACCCAGAAGCTTTTGTTAGAGACCCAGAAAAGAACTTCTCTAAAAGATCTAATTTTTCAAAATAGTGTTTCCAATTTTACCCTTGATATCAATGGTGAATATTTGCCTAATTTAGAGGACGAGGTTAGAATAAAAGACACTAATTATTTAGATAAGGTTCAATCATCTTCGTACTATTATGATGATGAGGATAGTAATAATGAAGAATCTGAAATATGTAGGCATAGTGATCAGGAAACTATTAATCCAATTGAGCTTTGTAATGATGATATTATTTCTAGTTCAAATCCAAATAATTTTTATGATTATTCACCTATTAAAAAGGACGAGGATTTGATTAGGGATACCACCGTTTTAGACGATGTAGTTTTTCCTTTTGATTACGAAGCCGATAGTGGTTTAGAGAAACGGGTTTATTCTGAAAATGCTGTTTTAGAGTCTAGCGACTTAGAAACAATAGTCTTAGACGAAGAAGATAGACCCGTAGAGATGAGTAAAGATGCACTACCTGATAATAACTTAGAAGAATCAATTGACCATTTCCAAGAATCTGATGATCTAGAAATTAGGGAGATTGTGACTAGTCTATCTAGAGACACTGAAAACTCTAAGTTTGGGGGTGATTATCACTTTCCTAGTGCCTTACATTTAACTCTCAGAAAGTCCCCTCACTTAGGACTTGATATCCGTGCCTCAACCATTTTACAAGATTACCTTCATACTCGTTTTCCCGAACCTAATGATGTCCAGGAAGAAGTTCAGTCGTTAGAAACCCATCCTCTGGTTGATGTGGTTTGCCCAGGTTATGATACCCAGATTGACTTTGTTTTCCCACCAAACAGTTTTACTCCAAATGTGGGAACGTATAGATTTCAAATGTGTCACTTATTAAGTTCTGAGACTAAGCCTAAGTACTTTAGGTTAATAGAATCGACACATTTACTTAAGAATGACCACTACTCTCATTGTGGTCAATTATGTAAGTCAAATCTGATTGACTTAGAGGATCCTCAGCTATTTAGGTTATTATTTTGTGATTCTAAGTTCTTATTTGAGTTTTTACAGACTCTAGGACCTAATGATTCGGATCCCACCTATGAGGAAATGCAGCCAATGAAAATAATTTATCTAGACCCTTTCATAGAACCTGAACCACAGTTAGAGATAGTTATCAGGTAACTAGGTAAGGTCATGCTATACTTGTTCACTTTCTTGGCTTATTGTATTTTCCTATGGTCAGCTCAATTTGGTTTTGAAGACCCACAGTTATTTCGAATGTTACTTTATGATTCGAGTGACTAATCCTTTCCTAGTCTAGCTGAAGACTTTAAATTTAGCACTTCTTGGGAGGTAACCCATGGTTTATGCGACATAGTAATATTCTTCCTTAACTCTTTTGCTTCAAATGGTAACAGTTTCTCCCTGTTCATGCTCTTAATTTTATCTTTAGAACATTTAGGACAATGTTAGGTTTAAGTTTGGGGGGTATGGGAAAAGCTTTTTAGTTGCAATAAATAAACTCCAGAGCCTAGAAATTTATGCCTATTAAGGATGGCACTAACCAATCTAAGTGGATGGAAGCATTTTGGTTTTAGGAGTTGAGGAACCAATCTGAGTAGATGGAAACATCTAAAGAGTCTATTCATAAAAGCACAGAGCTCAGGTGTTAGAAATAACATGATAGTTTCACCGTATCTCGGAATCATCTTATTACTTCTTTTTTTGTTTTTGCAAATTTTTATGTTGATGTCTGCTGGGTTGAAATAGAGTGATTGAGTTACTAAAAAAAAAAAAAAGACCAGACCAATTAGACCAATCGGAATAAATATTAACACTTGGATAGCAATATGTGTGTGTTCTCCCTGTCTCCGTCGCCTAAACAAGCGTGGAACGCAGGATCCACGGGAATTTCCATGTAATTTGCTGACAAGAAGCATGCGCTTGGATCCAAAAGATCTAATCATGTCGTTAAAAAAAAAAAAAAAAAGAGAATAAATAAATAAATAAAGGTTTATTATAAAATCGACCACTGGTTCCCTTGTATATGCCAGCTGAGTTGATGTAGATTTAGGATTATCGACCACTGGTTCCCTTATATATGCCAGTTGTGTTGATATTAGTCCAGACCAGTATCTCAATCCACTAGGTCATAGGTTCATCTTGGCATTGAAGTCCATTCGCAACCATCTATTTCTATATCCATCTTCTTAATCTATTCATGTGATTTGTTTGATTCCGGATATGGATATCCATAGTGCGACTTTCTGAGTAGAGCTCTGTCACTTATATATGAATTTTAGTATGCTTGAGTGCAAACTCGTGTACAACAATTGGAATTTCGCATCAGGGTACTTCTTCCTGTAGTCAACTAGTATGCCAACCAAGGAGGTTCTTTAGTGCTGTTCCAAGGTTCTGCGTAGATAGCTAGGGTTTGGAGTAAAGGTTTTGTGGGTATATCTCTAGTAAGCCCTCCCGAGACTATAACTCGGCCACTAGGGCCACCTAGGGGTTTAAAGGCTTGTTGCACACGCTAAGTGCAATCGCGATGCCTGCGACAGTGAGTTAGGATTTTATTTTTTAGATTAAATTTTCTCGGGACTAGCAAATAATAAGTTTGGGGGTATTTGATAGACGCATTATTGTGTCTAATATATCTCAATTGTATATATTGTTAGTGCTCAATTTTGTATTTATTTTGTTATTTTATGTCTTTATAGGTATTTTTAGAGAAATAAGCTCCTGCGGCGAAATTGGCTCGAAAAGTGGTGTTTTACACCCCAGGATAGAGTACTAAAGGCACCCCAGAAATGCACCGGAAGCACCCCAAAAATGTGTCGGAGGAACCCCGGAAAAATTACTATCTACGCCCAAAAATTACTATTTGCACCCCATAAGACAAGTGCTAAAGGGACACCCGTGCAGGATTAGGGGGAGGACATCTTCTTCTCAAATTCAAAAAATAAATTTTGGCGGGAAAACCATTTCTTCTTTGGCAGAATTTCGATCGGATGTTTGGACGTGATTTAATGAGATTCAATCCCTTAAACTTAGTGGGTAGACGTGATATGACTATAGAAACCTGGTATGGGTGTTTGTTTCGATCAAATTTGGCTGGATAACTTGGTTTAATCCAAACAGGGAGTTGGAGGAAAAACATGAGCTTGCACGAGTTGTGAGGAATTTAAACGTGTACTGCATGTGCTTGGAAGACTTAATCGATATTATGGAGCGTGAAGAAGGTATAGAAGGAAAGAAATACAGCTGCAAACGCGTGGAGAAGCTAAAACAGGAAATTATAGCCGTGAGAATAAAAATAATAAAGAGAAGAATTTTTGAAGTTATGGAGGAGATTCGATGCATCTTTTGGGTATAAATAGGTTTCCTTAGTACCATACAAGGGGGGTCGAGAGGAGAGCTCAGGAGGCGTGAATCAAGAGTTTTCAGAACTCTATTGTTGTTGCTGCTGCTGCTCGTGAAGAACAGGGAAACATCGACGGTTTCTTCATCCGTCGTAACGGTTTCTTCAACTAGTTGTAACAGTTTCTTCAACTGGTTTGCAACATTTATCTTCATTGTAACAGTTTCTTCATCCTCTTCTGCAACATTTATCTTCAGATTTGTAACGATTATCTTCATCATAACAGTTGAGAGTTGAAACAGTCGGTCTGTAACGCACCTGTGCTGTTGCAGATTTCCTGTTTCATTATTTTCTCTTCTTGTAAACACTTTTTTAGCTATGAATACATATTTTGAGTGTGTTTTCGACATGATGAGTTAAACCCCAACACTGGGACGACGGAGGAGGCCGAACTTCATACATGGGTAAATTTATTTTATTCTTTTTTATGACTTTTGCACTAATATTAATTGAAAAATGATTTTGATTAATTAGTTATTATTTTATTAGATGGGTCATGCTTGCTTAGTTGTTTGATGTCCCATGCTTACGATTTATAACTAATGTTTTTAGAATCTACCTTGACAAAAATAAGAGTCCATGTTTACATTTCTTGAGCTAAAATTGTTGAGAATAAATAATTGAACCTTATGTTATGAAGATTGGCCGAATCCTTAGTTCCAGTACCTCTTGCACCACTTGTAATATTATTGTATATTTTTATTAAATTTAAAAACTCGAATCTTCACAAGTCTAAGAGTTCGAATCCTTTTTACCACTACATTAAAATCACATCAATCTCACCCACAACTAAGAGTTTTTACGACCTAAAGTCGAAGACTTATAAAAAAATATGTCTCCCACAGATATGTCTATCCTTTATTCTTTTTGTTCCGTCTTTTGATACAAAGATCAAGGTGAAAAGGAACCAACTAATAATCCGGTCCTATACTCCCGAAGAGCAGCCTAGAAATATTAGTCACCTCACAATAACCTAACTGATTAACAGAAGAATTATTGCGGAATCACAAGAGTCTGAAACTAAGAACTGTTGTGATTACTTTTTATTTCTTACCTATCGGAGATAAATATCGAGTAAATCTTCGAGAAGATAAAACTCAATATGATAGAATAAGTAAGATCATAATACACAACTACAGAGAAAATAGTTGGATCTGGCTTCACGAATCCCAAATGAAGTCTTTAAGTTGTTAACCTAATAACGGTTTTGGAAAACCTAGGTTAAAGGAGAATCGAGTCTAGTTTGCAAATAGGACACAAGGAAGTGTCGGGATTAGGTTTTCCAGTTGCTAGAGTTCTCCTTTATATAGCCTTTCAAATCAGGGTTGCTTACAATCAAATCTAAGATAACTTAGTAACAAAGCATTCAAATTAAGCAATCAATCTCCACCGTTAAATGGTCTTAGCTTGTTACACATAAATGAAATATACATATATTTAGATATGGGTAACTGTACCGAAACGTGTATATTGGGTTGGCTCAATAACAGTTAACCGAAGTTAGCCATATGAACACTTTTGACTTAGCCGTATTCATCTAACACTTCTAGACCAAATATGATGATCAATCAATCATGATAGATAATAAAATGAATCTAATTGTGTTTCAAATAGAGTTGTTCAATTGTTCACTATCTCATATTAATATTCATGAACAAATTGAAACGAAATCGGATTGATTCGTAATCGTACAAAGTACTTATACAAGAATGAATTCATGAACATTAAGCCACAGTTTGCAAAGTTAATTTTTGTTCCTTAAATAAAAAATGTTTTAGTTCATGAGTATGAGAATCATACATAATCGATTTTAGAACTTAACCACTGTGTTCGCAAACTGGGTACGCGAACAGCAGCTCCGGACCTCGGCCTAGTCAAGCTGTTCGCAAACCCGGTTCACGAACAACCGTTTTGGACCCAACTCAGGTAAACTCGTTTGCATACTAGGTACGCAAACAAGAGTTCAGGACCTTCTCAGGTAAATCCGTTCGCATACTAGGTACGCAAACAAGTGTTTCGGACCTGAATTATCATAATACAGTTCGCATACTGGATATGCATACCATGTTATATCCAGACATGGGTTATCATTCTAAACTCTCATTTCAATCATTGAAACATCCTTAGAAGATGACAATGGTAATCTCACACATACCACTAGCTTCAAGTAATTTTCAAGTGATCGAATGATCAATATGAAACTTCCCAAGCTAACATCAAATGACTGTCTCACACAAATCATATAAGATGTTCAAGGTAATTTTCACATGATCATCTTTTGACTTAATATTTAGTTTCCAACTAAACTCGTCAATAATACGATGAACATAGCTAAAGCAAAAAGCTTCCAACATGTATTTCGAGAAATCGATAAGCGAGATAAACTCGGCTCGAAATATCAAATGTGTATAATGTAAAATTCTATATAGTTATACGACTTAGTATCATTAGAAGATAGAATAGAATAAACTTCTGAGTGATAGATAAGTTTTAGTCTCCACATACCTTTTGTTGATGAAGTTCCTCCAAGCTCCTCAGTAGATCTTCTTCTTCAATTGGTGAACATCGTGAAGTCTAAAGCTCAACTACACATTCTATCACAATCTGAGACATGGCTATAAGTAGACTAGAAATCAAGTATATAGTTTTGATCAACTAAACTTGACGAACAAGCTTCAGATAGCAACACTTGTGAGTTCAACCGAGCAGTGCTCTAACAATTTGACTCTTCATTAATTTGGACTGGATTCTTCTGTTGGCTTATGGGTTGGTGTGAAGCATCGAAAGCTCAAGCTATATATGATTTTGTACCTTTTTTTCTTTCATTTGTGTATGCCCCAAGTTTTTTCATCTGTATTTCCACTTTGCTTTGAGGAACCATATCCTTAAACACTTGAAACCATATTACTATATCAAAAAACATAGTCATAACTTTAAGTAATTATTTAAATTACAGTGTCTTAAACACATAATTAATATAAAATAAAAATATAAGATTTTTTCTAAAATAATATATGAAAGAGTCCTACAAACTAGAGTGTATATTTATGTTCTTTTGAAAATCTGGGTGCATATTCCCGAGTCAAGATATTGTTGTTGGGCATTCCTTTAATTATTACTTCTCCAAATATACAGGTATATGTTTTAGGTGTGTGTAATAGAGAGTAAACATATGTCACTTTATTACTAATTATATGTTACTAAAGATAATTGGAAATAATTTTAGATATGGGTTTCTTATGGGATTTATAACACTCAACCCCATGGAAATTTTCTCAGGTAAGTGTCTAAGTTACATACCTTTAACAACCATTTTACGACAAGCAGGCCAGGCCAGTCGTCCTCCAAGTTGATTTTGACTTCATTGGCCACATGTTTATAAGCATCCCTGCAAAAGTCAATTATTAGAAAATGATCATCCAAATAACCAAATTAAGCACATGAAATGAAGACATACGTAACCCTAACCTACTAAACCATAGAAACACTAATCCTAATCTAATAATTGAATAAAATACCAAATTCCCCCTATAAGTGTAACCCTAACCTTAAAACAAACAAAAAAGAAATTAAGGTACTTACACGTACTCAACATAGATTAACCTCTCTTCATGAGATATATGAGCACGAGCACTGTCTAATTTATGTTGTCTCTGGTTAGCTGACTTAGCCAATTCGTTATTGCTAGCTAAGCTATCATATAATATCCAGAGCCACAATACTTCCAGCTATCTCTAATAATAGCCATTGAGAGAGACAGAGAGAGAGAAAGAGTCACCAGATGGGTCTTATTTATCATTTGACTCTTCATTAATTTGGAGTGGATATTTCCGTTGGCTTATGGGTTGGTGAGAATCATCGAAATATCTAGCTATGATTTTGTACTTTTTTCTGTCATTTGTGTATGCCCCAGTTTTTTCAGCTGTATTTCCACTTTTCTTTGAGGAACCATTTCCTTACACACTTGACACCATACTATTATATAAAAAAAACAGAGTCATAACTGAAAGTATTTTTTTAAAATAATTTGTTTTAAACACACAATTAATAATATAAAAAAAATATAAAAAATTTATTGAACAATATATGAAAGAGTCATACAAACTAGAGTGTAAATTTTTTCACTCTCGAAAATCGGGGTGCATATTCCCGACCTTGTTATTGGTTGTTTATTGGCTTCATATTTGATTATTTTTTCCTAGATTTTATTATAGTGAATTCCAAAAATGAGAAATAATTCAATAATAACATAGTAATTTTTAAAAGAGAAATAAAAATCTAATCTAATGAAATAGAAAATCCAAAGCCTTCTTTTTGTTGTTCTTTTCGACACTTGGTGTTATTTTATCTCTTAGTGAAAAGTACCACTTCTTTTTGATGTTATCTCATAGTGATATTTTTACATTTTTTCCCAAATATATCAAACATGGAAATCCGTTTTTTCCTAGTAAGTTTCATCTTATGCATGAAAGCTTTATCTCAAGTTCTATTTCAAGTTGAAACCAATAACTTACTTTTTATTATTATTCTATTATTGGTGATGGTTTCATTTTTTTTTTTAAGGTGAAGACAATAAATATTGCCCTTATTTTCTTTTTGGTTGTTGATAATTGGTTCATTTCTTAAAGCCTGAACAGTGATGCTAGGCATATCATTAAGATTTTGGATGCCATATAATTGTTTCATTTTCTTAAAATCTCAATGATAAGTCACTTTTCAAATTGAAGAAAAGCAGACATTCTAGACACCTTAAAGCACTTAAAAGAATTTTTTTATATGAATCTTATTTCAAATGATGAGAAAAATTTAGACTCTCCTTTAATCATCAATGTATACAAGAGAAACGGTTTTAATTTTATCCTTGATAAATTATATATTGGATTAGCTAGACAGAAATCAAGAAAATTAAATGAGTATGGCCATGTTTTGCTTTGTGATGCAGAAAAAGAAATAAGAGAATTTCATCTCTTTGCATAAATCAATCTATGCTAACAACGTGTTCTGTTGGGAAAATTCGAAGACCAATAATTCAATTATCGATAATTGGATTCCATAAAACTGAATTACACGATATTGTTTCCTTAGCAACAAATATAGGTGTTTGGTTGACAGAAATTAGTCGAAGTTTTAGGAAATTGATTTTTAAAAATTAAGATGCCTTTAATACCCCTAAATCTACTGATTTATTTTCCTCAATGATCAATCCTTTATTTTTATTTTATCGGTAAAGACTATCTATTCTTTTGGATCGATATCTTCGTGATAAATCTTAAGTCTCCACTGTCATGATAATCCAAAACATGAATAAGAGATTGAATTACTATATCTTATTATGCAATATGAGAAACCAATCTCAATTTGAAAACTACCAAAAATAAAATAAAAAAAGATTAGCAAAATCTTTATTTGGATTTAAGGTTGGAGAACAAAGTGATTGATTAACTAACATCATATTATTTAGAATTCCTGAATCAAATAAGTGAAACGAGACGGAATTAATTTTTGGTAGAATTCTATTTAATTTGTTAGAAAGGAAATGAAAAACTTATTCATCAGTGACTTACGCATAGGCTGCTACATGCAAAGTCTTAAGTCTTCCGTAGAACGGATGGGACTTTTTATCTTTACCTAGCTAGGCTGCTACGTACATGAAAAAAATTCTTGGATGAATCTTTCTTAAACTTATACATCAATGACTATTCCTGTGCATTCATTAGAGACCTTGGAAGCATGCACATCGTTGAAATGTATACGGGGACCAGATGCGTGTTGCACTAATTACCTTAAGTTGACGCACGGCGCGGATGGCTTGTAGTATGCGTGTATAATGTGGCAACATGCATATGCTTCCCATGCTCCATGTTGTAAACATTTTTGCTTCTTATTTGAACAGATATAGTTGGTGGTCATCATGGCTACTTTGCAAGGGTTTATGTCTTAGGGAACCCTAAATAATCACGTAACTCTCACATCATGCTGCTATTCATAGCGCTGAGTTTAGTATCGGTCTAATGAGAATATTTGCCGGGAACGAGTAAGCTAGGACCTGGACGCTGTGGCAGAACCAGAAATTAATTATCCAGAAAATGGGCTATTTTGCCAAAAAGGTACTTTTCCCTATTCAGATGGACGGGTAAACTTTTCACCTAGGTGAAATGGACGGGAGATTTTTTATTAGAAACAGACATAACTACCCTTTCTCTATAACACTACCATCGACGCTTTTCTTTTCTCTGCACCATCTCTCTTTCTCTTCCGTCTGTGTTTCTCCATCACAACCATTGAAATCGGTTTCTGCACCTTCTTCTTACCAACAACTACATCAACAGTATCACCGTCGTTGTAAACATCATCAAAATCAGATCCAGTATCATCGTCTTTGTAGATGAAATCGGAGCCATCATCGTTGAAATTTGTTTCTCCGTCGTCTGCAAACAACAACACCAACTACAACATCAAAGATTTATAACCTAATTAGGGTTTGGCCGTATTCAATTTCACAATATGTCTCCTAGAACCCGTAAGTTCCCAAACCCTAACTTTGTTTTGATTTTATTTTCAAAATCACATGATTAATTTTTGAATTGGTTGAAGTACATGGGTGTAACTTGGTTATGTTTCTTCATTTTAGTATGAATAGGTGTGAGTTATGTATTTGAAGTACCTGGCGATCGATTTTCTAATCCAGCTCTACTGAAAATTAGGTTGTTGTTGTAATGCATCTGTATTGGATGAAACTGGTTTGCATCTTGTTTTGTTGTATTGATGGTTAGTTGTATTGGATGAACCTGTATTTGAGGTAAGCTGGAATAGGTATCATCCTGTTTTTTTTCCTTCCATAAACATGGATGAAACATGTATCATCCTATTTTGGATTTGGTTGAATTTTCTTTCATCAGAGTTTAAACTAGTATGAAACTCGTATCTTCTTGCTTTAGATGAAACTTGTATCATCCTTTTTAGATTTGGCTGAATTTGATTTCATCCATGTTTAAACTTACATGTAACTGGTATCATCCTGGTTGTTATTGTTTTCGTTGGAGTTTATACTAGTATGAAACTGGTATCATCATGTTTGGATTTGGCTGAATTTGTTCTCATCCATATTTAAACTAGGATGAAAATGGTTTTATCAAGTTTTAAATTTGGTTGAATTTGTTTTCATATATATTTAAACTTGGAAGAAAATCAGTTTCATCCTACTTTAGATTGAGTAGAAGAATTTGGAAGAACTACAATTTATGTATACAATACTGGATGCATCCAGTTACATCCTGTGTTGATTACTGAGATTTAAATAGGAATAACATAGCAACACTGGATGTATCCAGATACATCCTGAGTAATTTTTTAAATTTGGTTGAATTTGTTTTCATACATATTTAAACTTGGAAGAAAATCAGTTTCATCCTACTTTAGATTGAGTAGAAGAATTTGGAAGAACTACAATTTATGTATACAATACTGGATGTATCCAGTTACATCCTATGTTGATTACTGAGATTTAAATAGGAACAACATAGCAACACTGGATGTATCCAGATACATCCTGAGTAATTCTTTGTGAAATTTGTCTAAATTCATTTTTTTTGTGTTTAGGTTTTAAGTGATCAATGTGTAATGGAATATACACATATCATTGAATTTTTACTAGAAAAATAGGTGATCATTGTTTTTCTATCATCTATTGAATACAAAAGATTGAGTAGTTTCTTATTTTCTATTTCGCATAATCAGTTTTCTCAGTAATTTAAGTGGATTAACAAAGCATGATTTTTTTCACAGGCTGGCGAGATGAGGTGCAGAGAGTTGGACTTGACGGCCCTAATTATAATCATTGACAAGGGTAGAGAGTTAACCAAGGCAGAGAGTAAGTTACCTGATACTGGGTCCAGTTGTAACCAAAGCTTACAATGGCACATCATTTTTTCCTACATTAAATTCCCAATTAATAAAATCTCATTCGACGAATCGATAAGCTACTTAAGGTACAAGACACTCTAGACCATCAAAAGTAGCTCCTGCTTTGGCTGCTGGATGTGCTGCTATACTGGAGCCCTCGAAGCTGGCATATTGATAGACGCATTTATGTGTCTATTTTCATCTCTTTTATGTATAGTGTTAGTACCCATTTTTGTACTAATTTTGGTAT
>JAJJMB010008995.1:830226-959308 GCA_023531105.1 Papaver atlanticum
CACAAGTTCGAGAATCGAATCCCTCTTTTTACTACAACTAAAATCTACATTACATATGTGTAAGGTTTTTTTCATTTCTTTTTCATAGATTTCCATTGTTTTAAGTTCTTACAGTCTTTCCCTCAAACTTTTATTTCCGGGACTTATTTGGAGTTGGGCCATGTTTATAGATAAGTAGGTTTTCCTCTTGGTGTGCTAAACATTTTAACTGGATTGGGCACTGAAGCTGGTGCTCCTTTGGCATGTCATCCACATGTGGACAAGGTTCTGTTCTGCATCAGTATTTGATTGTTTATCTCATCATCTCTGGTATTATTGATTTCAAGTTGAATAAGCACTAAGAAAGAACAAGTTGAAGGAGTCGTGGATGGAGTTATGAAACGAAGTTGTAGCTTAAGGGTTGGATTGAGTTTGGTTGCAGTTGAACCAAGAAGATGAAATGGGTGTTTCTGAAATGCAAGAGAGTATTAGATGTATGCTTTAGGTGATTACAGGGAAGTGTTTACATGGTCGGCTATGAAGAGTTGCAGCTGAGTTTGCAAGTAGCTGTTCAGTGAGATAATGGTGCAAGAAGTATGAGTTGCGGAGCTGCAGGAAATGGTGCTATGTAGGAAAGTGAGTTTGAGATAGAATTAATGGCTATGGGTTGCATGAAGCACAGTGGCTTGTGGCAGAGCTGGTGTTGCTTGCAATGTATGAAAAAGTTGAGCTGTTGGAGTTGAGTTTACCTTGGCATCTAATCGAAAAAGTTGCAAGTCTTCCTCTTCTCCAGGTGTTGGTGGAGGTGGTGGCGATGGTGGTGACAGTGGTGGCAGCGATGCATGCAATGATGGTAGTATTATAGGCGGCAGTGATATCGTTAATGACAGTGATAGTGGCGGTAATGGAAGGATTGTTCAGGATGAACTTGGTTTCATCCTGAGAAAGCATATGTTTAGTCGGATATTGTACAGGAAAAGTATTTTTGTCAGTTAGAGATATGCGAACTTGTTTAGGGATGTTTTTGTCAATTACAATTATACTTTTCTAATATTTTTGGGTGGAATATCCAAAATGGATAATTGAACAGTGTTTTTTTGATTCATGTCCATATAAGCGGTATCAAAATGTACAAGTCTTTTTCACCCAGGAATTGTTGATTTTGGTCTTTTTGACCAATTTTGTGTTAATTATTAAGGGGAGCTAACTGCTAAATACTTGGTGCATTAATTGGGCTGACCAAGCAAAGCGAGGGAGGACTCTATATATGGTGACTTTGTGTCAATGTGAAGCATGACTTTTTTTTTCTTTAATTTGACACAAAAAGATTGGATTTGGGTGGTTTGGTGTCATACCCTGGAAATTTCCAAATTGTCCCTCCCTTTTAGTCAAATTACTATAATTTCTTATGTATCCTATTCTTTTAGGGGTATAATTGGCAACCAAACTTTAATATAATATTTCTAAAAATCCCTGCCTTGGAATTTTACAAAATTTATTTCGTTGGAAAGGTTATAAAAAAATCTACGCAATGAGTACAAACAACAATATCAAATTTAGAGTTTTTACGAAAAATTTGAAGGAGTTTATCATTTTAAGCACAATTTTTGAAAATTAAATGTATATCCATTATGCAAACCACTACAAAGGATACATAATACTATTTTATGTAGCCATATTTTGGTTTATGCATCAACTTATTTTCCGTTACAACTAATAAACTGATGTACTCTCTCCGTTTTAAGAAAAGTGATACTTTCACTTTAGGCACAATTCTTGAAAATTGAATGCATAACTGATAGACACATTTATGTGTCTATTTTCATCTCTATTGTGTATATTGTTAGTACCCATTTTTGTACTAATTTTGGTATTTTTTCCCTTTGTAGGTGTTTTTGGAGAGATAGGCTTTTGCGGCGAAATTGGCTCGAAAAGTTGTTGAAGGCACCTGGGAGGGCATTTGCTATTCGGACTCTCATCTTGGATAAGGGGTAACCCATTTTCAGGCAGCTGCTAAGCACAGACCGGGATTGGATAAGGGGAGGTCACCCCCTTCATTTGAATTAAGAGTTTTGGCGGGAAAATAATTCTTCACGCTGCACAGTGAAGAACAGAGTATAGTTTTCGATTTTGGGTTAGTTTTGAAGAGATTAAAGCTCTGATTTTTCTTGGGCTTGCTTATTAACCATCAACAGGCGAGGTATGGGTGATTGAATGGACTGTTTTGGGCTGAATGATCGGGTTTTTATAAAACAGGGAAGAATAATAAAATAAAAATGGAAACAGGCAAGTTTCGAATTATATTTGGAAGTTACGTTCTATATTTTGCAAGGATTTGTTTGTAGAAGCATAAGAGGATAGTTTGGATAATTCAGGAAGAAGGTGAAGTGATTAAACAGGTTAGAATATCCAAAACTTGGCCGAGAAGAAAAATTTATTTTTGGGGAAGAAAAAGAGATTTTGATCGAGTTTAAACCGAGCTGTGAGGTATATATAAGCTCTAGAGAGGCTAAGGAAGGGTTGGGAAACACTTTGGAGAAGTTTAGAAGAGAACAGAGAGCTTAAATCACGAGTTGAAATTTGTTTCTGCTGCTACTGCGAAGAAGAACACGAAGAACATAAGACCCTCGGAGTCAGTTGCAGAGGAAGACTTATTTTCAGTGACAATGAGGTACGGTCGCATCTTCCTGCAGTCACCGAAGCCCTTCAGCAACGATTCAGACGTCTGTTTTAGACCTTCAGCAACTACAGAATCCGTTGTTTTAACACTTTTCTCCCTTTTAATCAACTTTTGAGCATAAACATGTATTTTTAGATTATGATTAATATGAGGAGCTAAACCCCATTGCTGAGGCGATAGAGGAAGCTATTTTTCCAACAAAAAGTGGTATATTCTATTTTATTTATTTTATTTCAATTATTTTTATGATTATTTGCCTTGATTTATAATTGTTTGAATGATTTTTGTTAAGCAATTGTTATTTCTTTTGATAGAGCATGCTTAGCCATAGGTTTTTGATGCTTTATACTTTGGATTTACACTTGTTATTTTGAAAATCTACATGTTGCAATAGTTTAGAATCAAATTAAACACAAAAATTGAATAAATATAAATATTGGATTTAATCACTTTGGACTTGGAAAATAGTGGAATCTTAGCCTCAGTATTCTTTTAATATTGATATCAATTTTGTCAGTGTTTGTTTTAAATATCAGTGATTTTTTATATTTTTAGTTTTAAAATTTAAGTCTAAAGTTATCCTTCACAAGTTCGAGAATCGAATCCTATTACCACCACTTTTACTACAATTTTAAAATTACATCAATAACCATTATCCAAACCACCACAAAGGATGCATTACACATTATGCAGCCATATTTTGGTTTATGCATCGGGTAATTTTCCGTATCAGGAAAAGTGATATTTTCCCACCGTGTCAGGAAAAATGATATTTTCGCGTCGATTTTTTCGGTCGGCCGTCCCACCGAGGCAGCGGTCATCTAGTATATGGTGACTTTATATCAATGTGAAGCATGATTTTTTTTCCCAATTTGACACAAAAAGATTGGATTTGGTGTTTGTTACCAAAAAAATTCAATCAACAATGAAAGGACTAACTTGTCCCTCCCTTTTAGTCCAATTACTATAACTCCTTGTGTATCCTATCTTTATAGGGGTATAATTGGTAACCAAATTTTAATATAACATATCTAAAAATCTGTGCCTTGGAATTTCACAAATTTTATCTCGTTGGAAAGGTCTTAAGAAAAATCTACACAATGACTACAAACAACAATATCAAATTTAGAGTTTTTACGAAAAATTTGAAGGAGTTTATTATTTTAAGCACAATTTTTGAAAATTAAATGTATATCCATTATGCAAACCATCACAAAGGATACATAATACTTTATGTAGCCATATTTTGGTTTATGCATCGACTTATTTTCCTTTACAACTAATAAAACGATGTACTACATCCGTTTCAAGAAAAGTGATACTTTCACTTTAGGCACAATTTTTGAAAATTGATTGCATAGACATTATGAAAAACACCACAAAGGATGCATAACACATTATTGCAACCATATTCGGTTTATGCATCAGCTAATTTTCCGTTTCAGGAAAAGTGATACTTTCACCATGTGTCAGGAAAAATGATATTTTCACGCCGTGTCTGGAAAAATGATACTTTCAATACTTTCGCGCCGTGTCAGGAAAAATGATACTTTCGCACCGTGTCAGGAAAAATGATACTTTCGCGCTGATTTCTTCGGTCGGTCGTCCCACCGTGGCAGCGGTCATCTAGTTATTAAGGGGGGCTAACTGCTAAATACTCGGTGCATTATGGGATAAATCTAGGGATTTTTGTTGGGATGCTCTTGATTTCGCTCCTGCCTGGACGGCAGGTTACCTTTGTCAAGTCTAGCGATTGAAATATTGAATATACTCGATTAACCTTGACTCCTTTGACACAATTAGCCGTCAGAAATGTCTAGAAGATAAGAATTTCTGTACAAATGAGAAAACTGGCGAAAGAGATAGCATCTTGATCATTCTTTAATAATATTCTCGTAGGTTTATGTGGCACAAGTACTAGGTAAGACCTGGTCCAAGAAGCATTCCCATATTTTTTTCTACCTGTAGACTGTAGTTGATGCAGATCAGTCAAGTTTCCATCAATAACTTGAAACGATAATTTGATCATCAATTGGACATAAAGATTTACATCATCTATACACATATGCATGACCCAAAATGTTGAAGTTTCTAATATTCTTTTATTTTTTTGTTTTCTGTGTGGACTTAAAGATCATTGGTTAACTATCCTCCGATCTTTGTATATAAATAGCGTATCCCTCGATCAAACCAAACATATATCTCCTTCATTCTATACCTCGAACACCCCGGCTAGCTATACATTTCGAATATTCAGCTTCAACTAGAAGGTAGTCATGAGTTTCATTGTCATTTTAACTCTAGCCTTGACAATTCATGTCTCTCAAGCACAAACCTCACGAGAACAATATCTATCCGCACATAATGCAGCTCGAGCAGACGTTAATGTTGGACCTCTGGTATGGGATGATAATGTTGCAGCATATGCTGCCAATTATCATCAATACAGATAATCCCTCTCATGAAATTTTCTCTGATTATAGTTATGTCCATGAATCAATACTGGAGTACGCTCCGATGTTTGAAATGATTCCAAAAAACAAAGAAATCTCTATGGATTATGAGAGTGCATACGTGTTGATGGAAAGATCGTCCACGCAGATTGATGATGCATTCGCATACACTGTTGCTCAAGAGATCATTGAGCACGATGAAATCGAACCACGCTCTATTGCAGAATGTCAAACAAGAGCAGACTGGCCTAAATGGGAATTTGCAATCCAGAAAGAATTAAATTCACTGGCAAAGAGACGGGTATTTGGTGCGGTAGTGCTAATCCCACTAGGTGTAAAGCCTGTAGGACATAAATGGGTATTTTTCAGAAAGCGTAATGAGAAGAATGAAGTCTTGAGGTATAATGCTCGCCTTGTGACGCAAGGTTTCTCACAACGCCCTGGAATTGATTATGAGGAAACATACTCTCCCGTAATGGACGTCATAACGTTCCGCTACTTAGTTAGCTTGGTGGTTTAAGAAGGACTTGAAATGCATCTTATGGATGTGGTTACAGCATATCTCTATTGGGATCTTGATTCAGAGATATACATGAAAGTGCCTGATGGCCTTCCATTGCCCGAATCAAGCAACTCTAAACAACAGAGTGCGTTTTCAATTAAGTTGAAATGCTCACTTTACGGATTAAAACAATCAGGGTGAATGTGGTATACCCGTCTAAGTGATTATTTGATTGGGAAGGGATATACAAATAATGAGTTATGCCCCTGTGTATTTATAAAGAAAACGAGTTCCGGATTTGGAATTATGGCCATGTATGTTGATGATATGAACATAATAGGTACTCTTGATGAAATAAGAGAAACCACAAGCTATCTAAAATCTAAATTTGAGATGAAAGATCTTGAGAAAACTTGGTTTTGTCTAGGACTTGGACAAGAACACCGATCTTGTGGAATATTAATCCACCAGTTTGCATATGTCCATGAGATACTCAGGCAATTCAATATGGACAAGGTGCATCCTACTAGAACTCCCGTGATTGGTCGAAGTTTAGATGTACAAAAGGATCCATTTCGTCCAAAGGAAGATGACAAAGAGGTATTGGGAGATGAAATTCCCTACCTAAGTTCAATAGCCGCATTATTGTACTTAACGCAATGACCTGATATATCATTCTCAGTGAACTTGTTAGCTAGATATAGCTCAACGCCTACGCAGCGTCGACATTGGAATGGTATAAAGAATGTTTTCAGATACCTAAAAGGAACCATTGAAAATGCAACTCCCTACACTGAAACCTCAAACAATGTTTTGGTTGGTTTTGCTGATGCTGGGTACCTCTCCGACCCGCATAAAGGTCGATCACGAACTGGTTATGTGTTTACTATTGGAAACACATCGATTTCTTGGAGATTGACCAAGCAGACTCTTACGGCTACCTCCACGAACCACTCTGAGATCATTGCCCTACACGAGGTGGTTCGTGAGTGTGTATGGTTATGGTCTATCATTACACACATTAGAGGGACATGTGGTATGAGTTCTACCACTTATGAGCCAACTTGCATTTATGAGGATAATGCATCTTGCATAAAACAGATGAAGCAAGGGTACATTAAGGGTGATAATACAAAACATATATCACCAAAGTTATTTTACAATCAGCAACAACAGTCTCTTCTGGAAATTCAAGTCAGTCAAGTACAATCTGACAAGAATGCGACAGACTTATTTACTAATTCATTGCCTAAATCAACTTTTGAAAAGCGTGTCAAAAGTATCGGACTAAGAAAATTGTCTGAACCCCCTTCATTGCAATCAGGGGGAGATGACGACATCAGGGGGAGTATCTAATGATATGATATCGACATCAGGGGGAGTGTCTGTTGAACTTTTTTTTTTCCTTCACCGAGTTTATTTTGTCCCAATTGGTTTTGTTACTCGGTAAGGTTTTTAATGAGACAACAACAACACCAGGGTTATGACTCCCCGGTTGAGGTTTTTCTTTTCCCACAAGGTTTTTCTGTTTTAAGAATTTCTGAAGCAATTAGAGAAGTGGTCAGCTGAATGGAGAAACTTTACTATGACTTAACACGTTGTACTCTTTTCCCTTCATCAAGGTTTTGTTCCATTGAATGTACTTGAAGAGGATTTCACGATCTCCTTTTATGCTAAGGTTTTCCAGTCCTTTCTCCTGTGCCCAAGCAGCTGCTTGAAGCACTCCTATAGCTTCCGCTTCTTGTGGATCTGGGTTGCTGAATGTCCAGCTTTTCCTCCTCCTGAGTTACCTGCATCATCTCTCAGAATTATAGCATAACTGGAAGGTGAGATGTCAGAAATCCAAGCAGCATCAACATTGATTTTGAGAGTGTTCTTTAGAGGTGCCTGTCAGACTAGAGTTATATTTTTCTTACGTTGTTTGGTGTTTTTGACCTGTGTATTCCTTCTTCTTTTTTGACCAGAAAGCAATATGTCCTTGTATTTCTAAAGCCAAGGACTTAGCTGGTGTGGACTTGTTTTCAAAAACTCTGTTACACCTTTCCTTCCAAATAAACCACATCTTGGTAAGCATTAGTTCTAGGGAAATCTCTTTTCTAGGGTTATTGATCCAATCCTTACAGAGTGTTAAAAAAAAGTACTTGAACTATCTATGTTGAGAGAAATTGGATTAGGAGCTGAGTTCCAAACTTCTGAAGCATAAGGGCAGTGTAATAGAAGATGTTCGGTAGTTTCAGTTTCAATTCCACACATGGTGCAATGGGGATCAACATCCTTTACCTTTCCACACAGTTTAAAGTTAGTAGATAAAGCATTTTGAAGGCACTTCCAGAGAAATAGTTTAATTCTTTGAGAGATATCTAGTTTCCATATAACAATCCAAAAAGAGTCAGGCAAATCCAGACTAACTATATCAGTACCATTTTCGTTCAGTTTTTCATATAAGGATTTTACTGTGTAGTCCCCTGATTATGTTTTTAGGTCCATCTTAGTTGATCTTTCTTAAGAATATAGTTCTTATCTTTAAAGAGATGAATTTTTCTAATCGTATTGGCTATATCTTCAGGAAAAATTGAGTTTATGATATTAAGATCCCAAAAACTAGAGTCCTGATCTATCAAGTCTTAAACTAAGATAATGTGAGTATTTTGTGCTGGACAAAGGTTTACTAGGGTTTCAGTTAATCCCGGTATCCATTTATCATTCCAAATGTTGATAGCTTGGCCATTTACAACTTCCCATAAGCTATACTTATATATGAGTTCTAAACCTTGACTGATGCAGTTCCAAGTCCAAGAGCCATTGGTTTTAGCTTTGGCTCTGAGGGAAGAGGAGTTTTTAAAATATTTAGAGCCCATAGTTTTGACCCAAAGAGCATCTGGTTCCTTGACTAATCTCCAAGCTAACTTAGCATGCATTGCAA
Organism: Papaver atlanticum; assembly: GCA_023531105.1. Classification (NCBI taxonomy): domain Eukaryota; kingdom Viridiplantae; phylum Streptophyta; class Magnoliopsida; order Ranunculales; family Papaveraceae; genus Papaver; species Papaver atlanticum. The sequence continues at coordinate 838,764 of JAJJMB010008995.1, forward strand.
GATTGAATTTACGAGCATCCTTAAAACCTAATCCCCCTTTCTGAATCGGCTTACAGAGAATTGGCCAAGTTTTAGGGTAAAAGCCTTTTCTACCTGTTTCTTTTCCGCACCAAAAATCTCTCTGAATTGCATTAATTTTGTTGGTTATCTTTTTGGTAAGGATAAAACATCTCATCTGATAGGTATGGATACTAGCTAAGACTGCTCTATTTAAGACAGACCTACTGGGCTGAGAAAGCACTAAACCTTTCCATCCTTTTGACTTAGATTCCATTCTTTCTAAAATTGGTGCAAAGGTTTTTATTTTGGATTTATCCATAAATAGGGGAGCTCCTAGATAGGGATCCTTGAGACTTATGTGTTTTATTTTCAGGAGTTTAGACATCATTCTTTTGTGTTTTGGTGGCACTTTTCTTCCAAAGAAAGCCCCAGACTTTTCAAAATTGATGAGCTGACCAGAGGCTTTACTAAAAATTGCTATAGTGTCAAGTAAATTCTTACATTCTACAAGGTCAGTTTTCACAAAAAGAAGGCAATCATCAACAAAGAAAAGATGTGAGATTGGTTCACTTTTTGGAGTTATCTTAACTCCATGTAAAATTTTCTTGTTCTCCTGTTGAAGAAGGAGTCTAGAGAAAATTTCCATACATATGATGAATAAGTATGGGAAGAGAGAATCTCCTTGACGCAAACCTCTAGAAGGGTTAAAAGCCTCACCAGGAGAGCCATTTAAAAGAACAGATATAGTAGTTGTTGAAATGCATTGTTCTATTAGCAAGCAAACATCTCTACTGAAACCAAAGTTTGTTAGAATCAAGTCTAGGGACTTTTTTGGGGAGGCTCTTGATTTCGCTCCTGCCTGGACGGCAGGTTACGTTTATCAAGTCTAGAGATTGAAAAGGTTACCTTTGTCAAGTCTAGGTCTAGCGATTGGAATATTGAATATACTCGATTAACCTTGACTCCTTCGACACAATTAGCCGTCAGAAATGTCTAGAAGATAAGAATTTCTGTACAAATGAGAAAACTGGCGAAAGAAATAGCATCTTGATCATTCTCTAATAATATTCTCGTAGGTTTATGTGGCACAAGTACTAGGTAAGACCTGGTCCAAGAAGCATTCCCATATATTTCCTACCTGTAGTTGATGCAGATCAGTCAAGTATCCATCAACTTGAAACGATAACTTGATCATCAATTGGACATAAAGATTTACATCATCTATACACATATGCATGACGCAAAATGTTGAAGTTTCAAATATATATATATATATATTATGTGTGGACTTAAAGATCATTGGTTAACTGTCCTCCAATCTTTATATATAAATAGCGTATCACTCGATCAAACCAAACATACATCTCCTTCATCCTATACCTAGAACACCGGCTAGCTATACATTTCGAATATATTCAGCTTCAACTAGGATCATAGTCATGAGTTTCATTGTCATTTTAACCCTAGCCTTGACAATCCATGTCTCTTAAGCACAAACCTCTCGAGAACAATATCTATCCGCACATAATGCAGCTCGAGCAGACGTTAATGTTGGACCTTTGGTATGGGATGATAATGTTGCAGAATATGCTACCAATTATGCTAATCAGAGAGCTGGTGACTGCAATCTTATTCATTCTGCTGGAGGACCATATGGTGAGAATCTTGCAAAGAGTACTGGAGATCTCAGTGCGGCAGATGCTGTAAAATTATGGGTAGATGAGAAAAGTTTTTACGACTACCAATCGAACTCATGTCAAGGAGGAGAGTGTCTGCACTATACACAAGTAGTTTGGAGAAACTCTGTTCGCCTAGGGTGTGCTAGTGTGACTTGTAATAATGGTGGCACTTTTGTCATCTGCAGCTATGATCCCAGAGGCAACTGGATTGGAGGACGTCCTTATTAGACCGATGATGTGATTCCGTCTGATACCGGAAACATGTACTATATAAAGGATATACTAGCTAGCAATAAAAGACCTTGCTAATTTAATTAGCTATAGGTGTTCCAGTAATAAAATCAACAGGTCCTTGGGGACTTTTATTTGGTTATACTAGATATTGTAAACCATGTACTTGTACTGCCTGTAAGTGATTTTGTTGTTATAAATAAAAACACAAATTTAAATTGTTGTAGGACTCCGTTGGAGATGAGCGACATGTCTATTACCCGCACCTATAAAAACACAACCCTGATAACGTATCATCACGGTATCAGTCTTGAAATTTCCCTGGATTATGTTCAAAGTGCACACCTGCCAATTCGCAAACGGAAAATAGAATTTTAGGGTTAAGGGGAGTTTAGACTTAACTTTTGATTTCCATGAAACTTGAATTTCCATACACTAGTGAACTCACATTTTGTCTTTACACTGCTCATGCTAAATATTTTTTTTTTCTTAAACGTATGCGTCACGGACTTAAAAGCCTGTAGAATTGAGGACTTTAAGTAATCGGCATTAGGACGGCTTGTGAGATGTGTATATGGTACCAAAAACGTATGCATCCTCTGCGACTTATTCTTTGTAGGATTATGCACACAATTTTAAGTTTTCAACACTTAGATCTAGCTGCGGGATTTTTCCGGTCAACCTAGAATTATTCTTCAGTCCTAATATAGCTCAAATTATCGTCAAGCATGCATAGTCTTAACATGCGATTCACCATTTTTTCCCTTAACGATTTCTCAAGACCTGTAAAAACTTTATATCATGAATAAACATATCATTCCGCCTTGTTTCCTTAAAAATTGTGCAAATATAAAAAATCAATTATTTGGGATGAAAGGAGGTCCAATCGCCTTGAAGTACTATGACCTATAATAAGCATCTTCCCAAACAATATTTCTTAGCTTTGCTGGAAAACCAACTATCGCAGGGACAATCCTTTGTTCCCCTTTCTTAACTTGACGTCTCTTTTTCCCCCTCTTTGCCAGATAATGCGCAGCTGCATCCATATCCAATGACAAGTTTACTAGGTTCTTGTTGCATCTAAGTTCCAGGAAAGGCACCACCGAACTCCTATCTAAACCCTCATACCAAGAATAAACACTCCAACACCTCCTGCAAATATTATTGGGATCACGCGTTTCTCTGCAATCTTTACTAGGGCAGTGAAGTGCTTCTTTATAGAGAGCTGGAACTTTAGCCGAATTACAGTGGATATCGAGATCAGAAAGTTTATGTTTCTCAGCAAGTTTGATGCCACCATTTATTCCCATGAATAGTTGATAATAAAAAGATTTTCCATTCTCTGAGAACTTTGCTGAAGCAACTATTGGCTTTCCGAGCGCCTTACGTAAAATAACTCCATTTCCTCCATATCCTCGTTTTTTCTTTGCAGGAGACCTTGGGGACATTGACAATGACATCGGTGGAAACACCAGCATCATCATGAGAAGATGCAGGAGGAGGATGAAGCATACTCCAATCAATACTACCAAATTGCACAGGATACATCTGAAAGAAGAGGCAGGGTATTTCACCTCTACAAATCTCCTTTAGCAAAACAACTTAATGATCTCCAAACCCTAATGTCCTCTTTCTGCGGCTGGCTTTCACATTTATACTCATCTTAAACAAGCATAACGGGTACAGCAGACCGTCCAAACCATGAATATGTTTGTTGTTCGGGCAGAAAGTACACGGTGGCATCAGTCAAAATTAGAAAAAAAGTAAATATTTGAATCGCTGATCTACTCGTACTTAACTCAGTACGAGTCAAGTTGAATCATAAGATTCTCTAGTCAGGACTCAGATGCCGAATCCAGAAATTAGTTTGTCACTGCCATTGAAGCTTTACAGAATGTAAACTTAACTTTCTTAGACTATAAAATCTTGTCTAGAACATTGAAGGGTGCTAGTTCTGCAAAACCATCGCAGAACAGTGCAGTAAAATCATATACTTTTTTTTTTTACCATTTAACAAACTATTTTTTACAGTCAAACCATCAAGTTTATCTAGAGACAACAAGCAAAAACATAGTGGAACTGAACTGAACTACTAAACCAGGACACTATTTCCTTTTTTTCTTTACGTTGATAAGAAGAAATTGTCAGCATGTCGGAAAAAATCTACAAGTGTATAAGCAATGACAGTGAAGAGTGTACACAAGATCTTCAGGCCTTCAACCTCCAAAGTTACAGACGTGTGCTAACTACTCTCCTTTGCATAAACACTGGTCTCTTCTGCAACCTTTTCCCACACATTTGCTATCTTCTCTGCATACCCCACCTGTAAAAATACACCAAACAATCTTTCAACATACAATTGATAAACGAAGGAATCGCATTAGCACGCCCAAGGATTTTATAAGTTACCTGATTCATGACAAATCCTTTTATCATGCTCAAGAAGTCATCGTGTCTTTCTTTATCCAACCTCTCTAGTTCACTCCTGTTGTTTTCCTGCATTTTCAGTCAGCACCAAGTCACTTTAGGAAAAAATCTGGCAGAAAATTTCGTATTCAGCGCATGCCTACTGAAATGACGTAATTATTATATTCTGGCAACATATTATGTACAAAGAACAAACAATTCATGTAAACATTAATGTTTTCATTCAAATGGTCACCACAAATAATTACGATACATGCATTCACTTGGTGATGGTTTGCACATCCAAGAAGTGGTTCGACAACAAATTCTCAGGTGATTATCGATGGATATAATGGAGAAGTCACTTTAGTGATTTGCACAATCTTCACATCCTTGATTTCGCAAAAAAACCAAGGGTTTCTGTTTACAGGGTCCTCTGCAGGTACAACGTCTTGGAGGTAGTTCTCATATTTTATTTCTTAGCCAATAAACTAGAATTACTGCATACTAGTGATTCCAAGAATATGGTGGGCTCTCCACTTAGATGATCCAGTTCAACTTCTCTTGATCCCGAAACCAGAATTAAAATACATGATAAGAATGATGTCATTAAACAGAACTATGAGAAAATGACTTCTACTATTAAATCAAGTCATCAACAGATAATATTAGGGAACCTGAACTGATAATACCTTGATTCTATCATATTCTCTGACAGCAACCATCTTCGCATCTTCAGTAACTCTTATGGTTTCCTTCAACTCCTCTACTTTGCGGATTCTAGTTTTGTCACCACCAAATATTTTGGATGATGCAGCTTCGAGCTTTTCAGCTCTCAAATGCAAGGAAGAAAGTTCCGATATGACAGTCTGTACTGTCAATAAAGCACTTGTACGATCTGAGAATGCACTGTCGACAGCCAACATCATTCCAAGATACTCATGTAGGGTGTCCTGTATTAAAATGCCAAATCAGAGACTAAAAAGAGTCTATATAGCTAACAAAATATAGAGACTAGAGTCTAGAGAGTGATTAAATGTTCAAGTCCATCAAAAAATTGATAAGTTTGCCACGTTCTTGGCAAACTAGACGGACTTAAAATAAGCTGCTACTCATTCCACAGCTCTACTTCTCAATTATAGGTACACATTCAGTTCTGCGTACTTGCAAATCAACTAGACAGAACATTTCAAACTTCATTTCGTTAAAAAATACTATACCAGATGTTTGACAGTGTGTGAATTCAGTTCCCGATAATATCTGCTTGCTTTAACAGCGGCTGTTGCAACACATTTCATATCCGCCGCTCGTGTTCTCTGACAATTGAACATTGCCCCCTCGTTCTCAAATTTCATCAATTTGATGAATGCTAGACCCAATTCTCCCATTGTTTCTCCTATGTCTTGCTGAGCTTTCACAAGTCCTTCAGCCTGCACCACCAAAGAAAGAATTTAACTCGAATAACATATAAAACAGCCTGAAAAACAACATCCACGCTTAATCCTACCATCACATAATTTATTACCTGCTTAGATACATTGCTCAGTTGCTGCTCGAAATCACGAAGCTTTTCTTTCTTCTCTAGAAACTCCTTATCCTCTTCAACCACAGGAGGTTTTGAACCTCCCCAATCATTTGTAACCGATTGTTTCAATTCTTTAAACATTCTCAACAAATCTCTACCTCCTTTCGCAGGTTGACTAACTTCATTCGGAGTAACATCCGGAGTAATATCACTAAACAACTGTCTAGGCAAATTCACTGCACCATCCAACATCCTTGAAGCTACATCTGTACTCGTCAACAACGGCAACTTCCCTTGAACTTGCAAAAACACCCTCAATTCATCACTCTTTCTAATCACCGGATGAGCCGCCAATCTACACAAATACTTCTCCAACGCCACACGTCTTTGCTCCATAAACTCCTCTTTCTCCATCACTCTACTCTCCACCACACTCTTATCCGGCCTCGGCGGTATTAAGTAACCTCTATAACCCTCCGCCAACCTATCACTCAACGTCACAACATCTCTAAACCTTCTCCTCACACTAAACTCCGATCCTCTATACTCAGGCAAATTCGTCGTAGTGTTAATCTGATATGTAACATAACTACCACCACCAGGTACCAAAGAATTCGTCGTTTCAGTCTCATTCTGCGGATTCGACACTGAAATCTTCAAGTAATTGGTATTCAAATGCATCGAACCCATCCTCGATAAATTCCTAAAACTCTCACCAGGTGAATCTTGACGACTAAAACTCCCAATCATACTACCACCAACATTAAAATCACAATCTCCTCCTCCTCCTCCTCCGTTCTGATTCGTAAACGGACTGTACACAACATCAGCATATGATGGTGGTTCTAAGTCTAAATTATCAAACAGATTAGGATTACTCAGGTTTTTCTTCACATCCTTCTCTTCTTCTTCTTCTTTCAGCGGATGAGAAATGAAATCAGAATTAGGTTTTCGATTACTACTATTATTATTCACTTCTAAAGAAGAAGAAGATGATAATGGATGATTATGATGATGAGAGTCAGACAATAGAGATGATTCCATGGCACTTTTATAAAGTAAAGAAGAAGAAGGAGAAGAAGAAGAGTTTCCGTTATCAACAACATCATCACTAAGAACAAGATTTTCCATTGAATCGTTTGGATTTGAAGAGCTCTGATTATTTTGATTCTCAGAGCCCATCATTGTTGCAAGAAATTTATAAAAAATCAAAGAAATTATCAAATTGAAAGTCTATAACTAACAGTCAACGAAAAGAAAGAGAGACAGAGAGAAAGAGAGAGATTCGAACCAGTAGTTATGGAGCTGTAAATTGAACCCTAATTTCTGATTAGAATGGAACCCTAATTTTTGATTTTCTTCATCATCAGATCAGAGTAGAGAAGAGGCGAGATCGTGGTGGAGTGAAGAAGAAATTTATCAATTGATGTGAAACGTGGCTTCTAGAAAATGAGTTTCAGTTTGACGTTTTCGAGGTGATGTTAAAAGTGTGCATTTTACTCACACTTTGTTTACACCGTGAGATGAGGTTATTTTACGCTTTGTTTGTTTCGGTCTGACTCGTTACCTGAATCTGACTCAGCATCTGATTTGTATTGATATTGTTGTTTTCTCTTCATTTTCGCGATACTTAACTTGGTATCTGGCTCATACATTTGACTTTGAACTATTTGAGTATGGCCTCATTTTGTACCTGACTCGTTGGGCACATATCTGAACTCAAAAGATTTCTATAACAATCTAGATTCGCACAAATCTGGATTCAAAAAAATTACCATATATTCAACAATTTTAGGATAAGTGGTAAGATGTAATAATTCAGATTCACAAGTAATGAGTTGGACCCAGATGATCCAGTGGATTCATCATCAAATCAGAGTAGAGAAGAGGGGAGATCGTGGTGGAGTGAAGAAGAAGTTATCGATGGAATTGAAACGTGGCTTCTAAAAAATGAATTTCAAGTTTATGTATTCGAGGTGAGGTTAAAAGTGTGCTTTTTACTCGCACTTTTGTTTACATCGTGAGGTGAGGTTATTTTACACCTTGTTTCAGACTGGCGAACTGAATTTGACTCCGCATCCAATTCTGTTAAACAGATGGTTTCTTTTCATTGATCCGATATCTGACTCGGGGATTGACTCAACTCATATACCTGACTAGGAACTATCTGAGTCTGGTCTCATCTTATACCCGACTTGTTGGGCACATACTTGGACTCAAAAAAATTACGTAAAGTTACTATTTAATAATTTTTGAGTAAGATGTAACGATTCGAGTTCACATATAATGAGCTGGACCAAGATGAGCCAGTGGAGTCAGATGTAATAACACCTTGTTTGTTTTCACTTAACTCACCCGGGTCTGACTCACCTGAATCTGACGGATATCACATCTGGATTTGAGTCAATACACGTTTGTATTTTGAGTCAGATCAGACTCATCTAACTCAAAAATACGAGTCATTGGTTTGTTCCAATGAGTCAGGGGTACATTAATACCTGACTCAAACGGATCCGAGTCAGAAATTAGGTCTGACTCGGATTGCGAGTTAGATTTGATTAAAAAAAAAACGGTCTGACATCTGACTCGGCCAGATTCAGACGCCGAGTCAGCAAAAAACAAACATGCTATAGTCAGATTCAGATGTAATGAATCAGCTAAGTTATAAAAAAGCATAAACTTATTACCAGGTGAGATATGCTGTGGTCATGTCTGTTTATACATGGGCATTCACAATCTAAATTCAAAACTTTCCTGAAAGAATTAGCAAGAGAGCTCTACGAATTTTAGTGACCCAAAATCTGTCACTTAAGATCTGCCATTGTGGTCCAAAGCCTTACAATGTGAAAAATGTAACAAGAATTTCAGAATAGGCAGTTGCCTTGCGTTGGATACCATTATGAACTTAAATAGCCTATACACATTGACCTGGAAGTAGCATCCAAGGCAAAAATCTTGTCCAATGTCCATTGATATTATGTACAGAAAAAAAAGTAGAGAATTCTACAGAAAGATTGTTGAAGTCAAAATCCACAATATTATTTCCACACGAAAAATGGGGTTTGTAAGAATTCAAACACCTAATGAGGAAGTGACAGCTTTTGTCAGAAAAATTTGGAAATCATTTTGTGAAGGACTTGAAATAAAAAATTGGCCTTAAGTCCTGAAAAATTAGTAAATCAAAGAAATGCATTGCTCCTAAATGCAACATATGAAGGCGATGATTTTTGCTGCCAGTTCGGCGTTGCTAAAATAATCGGTGGAGAAGAAAAGCTGGAAGTTCGGCGCTGCTAAAATAATTGGGCTCTGTATCTACTTGCACCACAGGTCAACAGTGGCATGCGGTTCATCCTGCCATCTCTTTAACATTGCCATCGAAGATTTTTCTTTATTATCTGAAGAAGTATTTCCAGTGTGGAAGAGAAAAGTTTGGGGCATTGCTAAAATAAACGGCCTCTGCATATGCTTGCACCGCAGTGGCATGCCATCTCTTTAACATTGCCATCCGCATCCAACACGCTACCTATGGGATAACCGTAGTCACATGCAAGCTCCTGTTTGCAACACCAACACGTTAGTTTTATTTGTGAAAGTAACATGGGAAAATGCTATTGATATTACAGAGATGCGATAAATGAGCACATCACTCAGATCTGCACGTTATGATTATTTATTAAAAGAAAAAGATGATATGAACTATGATCATTAAAAAAACATGTTCGGGAATGGTAAGCCAGCTAACCTGCAGCGGAGGTATGTTTTCTGCAGCAAATAGCATGACTCGAGCAAGTTTAATATTCAGATGGGAGCTCAATACGCACTGGACAAACAGGTTAGGATCACAACTATGATTGATAAATCTTCCAACGTTGCCAATAGGGCCTGCATCTACACAGAACTCTGGTTCTAGCTTCTTGACATTAGTTGTGATGTGAGGATGGAAAGGAGTAGGAACCTCTTCTATGCGCCGCTGTCAAAGAAAACAGCAGAAAATTCCATCATAAAGATGTAAACAAATGAACCTGTAGCTAGATAGGAAATTTAAGACTTGTCTTCCTAGTAAGCATAGACTAAATGAAGAGATGTAACAGTTAGAAGGAAGTTATTTGAATTAGATATCATACCTCTCTTCCCTCGAGACCATTCATGGTCTGCAAACAATCAATATCAAAAATGTAGTTCTGCTCAATGGTGTTGTCTATGTCCTTAGTCCTCATCAGTAATCCCGCATATTCACAAATAAAGGACCCAGCAGGAATGAAGTCCCAAGATCTTAACGCCCACCCTTTATTTGGAGTACGGAATACCTTTCAAGAGACATAGTAGTATATAAAAGCTGAGATCCTGATGATACAAATGTTATCGACATAGTAGTATATACAGTATAGAAAAATATACAAACCTCAAATCGGTACTTTATCCCCTGTTGTGATGTTTTGTTCACGCAAGAATCCTTGCAACCACACTTCGGCCCACATTCATACACAACTGACTTTGCTTCAACAAGTCTGCCAATTGAAAGTAATCTTACTCTTAGACAAGAATATATACATATCTGACAAAAAACTGATAACAACCAACAAACAGCGCAAAGAAAATCCAAAGGGGCATGGTGATGGTGAATATATCCCACTCAATCAACTACAAGACCAAAAACCTCCTTAAATATTGTGTAAGCTTGTCATGTAAAATAGTGAAATTCACACCTGCCACCACCCGTGGGAACATATGGAAAATCTGCACCATTGAGCTTCGCACAGCTACAGATACTAGGATCAGTACAAGTCCCTTCGCATCCACACCTAGAGACTCTTATGGGGAGCTTCACATTATCGGCAACTTCATTAGACTTGCAATATCTAAATCCTGCAGTTTTGAGAGTTCATCATCTGACATCTGAATTATGATTATTACAGAATCCAAACTATGCCTCATAATAAATGCAACGACGAAAATGTAACAAAAGTTTCAAGTTTGAACTAGCCTGTAGGTGGAACAGGAGGATCATCAATTAAATTTGTGGACGGAATTGGAATGGCTTCTTGGCCTCCAGATATGTCTCTGCACACCAACCTTCAATAATAGGATGTTTAGATCAGATACATACTTGAATTACATGCTTCTCGATAAAGAAAAGAAAAAAAAAAGAGCTCAGCCTTCGAACACCATACCCACGTAATTCATCAATAGACTTGGGGACATGTCCTTTATGATTTGTGGCCTGTCCGGCATAAAATTTATTTCAGAAAACTGTATTAGGAGTATTGACAAATTAGCAATTTGGTGTGTAATTAGAAAAATGATGACCCAGTAAGTTGGTCCTCAAGTCACCAATTTATAAGATAAAACTTGGACCAATATAGAGGTAAGATGTTCCCCGCTAGTGGAGGTAACAAGTCTAAATCCAGAAAGTTAGTAACATATTACTAACTTTCAGGCAAACTATAGTAACCAAATTGAATTAGAGAAAATATTGAAGCAAAGGTCAACAAATTTAGTTTATCCTGATGAAACGTCAGACCTGGTTAATTGTCAATGGAGGCTGCCCTTCAAGACGTTTCATGCCAAACTTAAAAACAATAAATCCAGAAGTACCTTTCTCTGCCCAGAATTTAACAACCTGCAGATACAGTAATATACAAGCAATGCACAAGTTAAAGGATTACAAAACAATTATAATTGAAGGGAAAATCAACTGAGCAGATTATGGAACATAAAAGCATATGTGCTTCAAAAATTCAAAATGGCTACTGTATACGAACCTCGTACAAGCCGTCATATGTGTACAACCATCTGCGCATACTATCTGTATATTCTGATTGCGAACGAATTAGTCTCACAGGGACATGTTGGTCAACATTATTCTGCCAAAGGACAACCAATGTGAGAAATTAGAAGGAAAAATTATTCAATGCAGTAAATTGAGCTCTTAAGCAACCATATTTACACTATAACCTTATGCAACTGATTCGGTTATGGCAAACAATGTGAAAATCTTATAACAGAACACACATGTAGAAAAAGGTCACTGTAATATGAGAACAACATACAAGAACACTTGAGCTACGCACCTTGAGTGCCAAATAACTACCCTTGAGATTACCCTTAAGATTAGTGCCACCTTGACTGGTATAAACTACATCATATTCACTATCCATGCCATCTTCATACTGCCATGACATAATGATCGATAATGCAAGCGGAAAAGTGTACCTTTTAAACTTTTCCTGGAGACAGAAAAAAAGAAAGTAAATGTAATGAAGTAAAACTATAGAAAGATCATAAGCAAGATATGATTGATAAAACCACCAAAAACTGCCACTATCATCCTCTACACGCAAAACCAAGGGAAAAATAAAATAGCAAAACTTTGTATGCATCACCATATTCGCGTAGGACGTTGACATGCAGTCAACTCCACTACTCCAGTTACCATGTAAACCTATAGAAACAATTTCGGCCCGTGTTCCAAACTGCTGACCAACATCAACACCTGACTGACAAGAACGAACAAGAAGATCCAACAAAATTCATAAGAAGAAACCAAACAACCTCTTTTGATCAATTAAAACTGGTACTGGTTCAAATGGGAATAACAGAAGAATCTGCTAAATCAACCAACCAACCTGGAAGATGACCAATTTGCTTTTCTGGGTACAGAGTGGTCTTAGTTTGGATCATCTGCAAAGGAATCAAAATCAGTAAATTAGAAGAGAAACCAACATAATGTCCTACTGGTCTGGAGACTACCCACCACATTTAACAACAATAGGACGATTGCTGTATAACTTAACTGTTATTTTCTAGTAGCCTCTGTTGAATTTCTATAGAATATAACTGTTATTCTCTAGTAGCCTCTGTTGAGATCATTATCTTCAACATTTGTTTCCAACTAAAAACGATATGATGAGTCACTGCACTGGACCAAGATGAGGGTGTCTGCCCACGAAAATAGGCTCCTAGAGACATCAGATATCAAGAAGATAATTGCCTGTTAACTACTATCATCCCTCAGATGTATCAAGAGAGGGACTTCTTTGCTCCTCCAAATTAAAAACCACTAAACCCTACATCCCGGGCCATTGTTAGCAGCCTGGCTAGGTGGAGTGATGGAGAGGCCGCAAACAGCTACGTCCAAACTCCAAAGTAAATATTCCAGGTACACATAAATAAAAATGTGTACTATTATTGTTGGAGTTCATAAACGGCAAATAATTCGAACCTTATTAGCCGATGTCAATTCACATTCTTTGCACAGTGTCCTTGGGCAAGCAGCACCATGACGCAACATTGGTTTGGACTTTGAGCAGGTGCCACAATGTGTGCATCTGCAGGTACAACAAGAAGTTATTGAAGTTCTTATAAGTTATAACAAATAACAAAGAGACAAGAAGCATTGTGGGATGCATTGGGATGGCCTTAAGGGTAGTTTTGGGCTTAATACTGGCGGTAAAAGGAGGTCCACCTTTGGTCCAACCACCATGTGACATGTCTCAACTTAGATTGTGCCCATGTGGTAAAAAGTGATGGTTAACTTCATTTCTTATTTTAAACCAGAGAAATAGGAAGGAATGTCATACATCGGCAAGAGCATTAAATGGTAAACTATCCCATTAGATGGATACTAAGGATTCTAGTACCTCCGAGAAAGCATTCCAAGTAGCATGAAATCCATATATCTTTTTAAATTAAACCCACAAAAATCTTTAGTAAGCAGAAACAGGTAATATTGTGCTGTCTGCATAAGACAAAAAACTCTGATAGATATGAACTTACAAGTTTTGTAGCTGAGAGTCATCTGTTGTACCATTCAACCTTGCAGAAGAAGACTCATATCCGTTCGGGTTCACCTTAGAAGCTGTAAATCGGGCTTTCTTACGTTGCATCCTAATGTAATTATCAGGAATAAACTGACACGACAAAAAGAAAATTCAGTTTTCAAAAGAATCAAAAATAGGCTGCTGGCATTGCAAGTAAGGACAATCTCTAAAAAGCACACAAAATAAATAACTCATGAGTTCCGTGTGCATGAAATACAAATGTGTGCACTAGGTGACCACGCTCCATATCATTCAACAAAAAAATTTATCCAAAAAAGCATCAACAGAAAGAGTTATACTAAATCCGAAAACAACCCCAAACTTCCTTTTAAATTATTACTATTTAAGTAACTCCACATATGCATCTACAAAAAGCCAACAAATACAACTTTGAGATGACCACATCAATGACCAAAACGACTTTAAAACACACAATCAAGATTCACGAGCACAACTTTTGAAACCTCTCAAAAAGTGGTTCCCTCCCTGCCTGAGAGAGCCTTAGACAACCTAGAAGTGTATACATTGTCTTGCTAAAGTATAGAACTAACATTGATTTTGAATACCCATTATTCCTCTTTGACTTCATTCAAATTATTGAAAGCAGAAAAGTAAAACCAAACAACAAAACTAATCAGTGCCACTTCTTCATGAAACCTTTTCTATGAAATCCAGGGCGGTCCAATTAGAGTATCAACCCAAAATTCTTCAAAAAAAAACAAGTCAAATTATTTGATCCAATTACCGAGTTTGGAAACCTTTCAAAACTGAGTTAACTGCCTGAGAGAGTCTTAAAAAACCTAACTACATTTTTACTTATCCAATCACCAGACTACCCGAAGTCCACAAAGATCTAACAATGTATATACATCGCCTTGGTAATTAGAGTATAAAACTAAACACTGATATTGAACAGTGATACCCATTTTTCCTCTATGGATTTTCATCAGTCAATTAAATGAAACCAGAAAAGATAAACTTAAAACAACAAAAGTGATCAGTGCCATTTCTTAATCGAACCCTTTTCGATGAAATCAAGGAAGATTCTCAATTACAGTAATCACTCAGATTCTTCGAAGTTAATAAAATCAAATGATTTGGTTTCAATTTAGGATTTTTGGACTAGCATTTGTGTGTAACAATCGAAAATCAAAATTAAACCCTAAAACATAATCGATGAAGTAATTGAATCGACGATAGTAATGAGAAAAGGGTTTATACCTCGTCGCGGCCGTGAACCTTAGCAGTTAGCCCTGAAAGGAAAGAGTAAACAAATGGCGATCCTCACGAGGAATGAAGGAATTTGAACTTCGATTTTGGTGCTCTTTTAGTCAAGTCACTACTAATTTGACTCTTTTCGACTTTTGAGGGGCCTTCTGGCAAAGCGCTATGGTTGGGCGTTTCGTTTGGCTATAGCGCATTTGGAAACTAGAAACAGAAATCAAAAGCGAAAACATTATTGTTTCACAAAATGTTAACTTTTTTACGTCTAGAAATCCTTCTGCAATGTGCATCCAAATTAAGTTTTGATCTTTTTTACTTCCAGAAGTCAAAAAGCAGCTTCGAGGCATGTATCCAAACAGCCTATTAGTTTATACCGACGAAAACGAATTTTCCATGAGAATAGTGCAATACAGAAACTCAGTTTCTGTCCAACTTTTTTCCTACAAACTTTTGTCCGATAATATAAATAAATATTTATTATAGGTTAAAAGATAGTATAGAGAAAAAAATCAGTGAGAGATATGTAGGGAAAATGGAATTTTAGTAAATAAAAATAGTTAGATAAATATTTGGAGTTTGGACTAACATTTTTGTGGTTAAAATCTAAAATCATTAAACCCTAAAATATAATCTATAAAGTAATTGAATCGACGATAGTAATGAGAAAAGGGTATATACCTCGTCGGCAACAATGGAACCGAGAACATAAACCTTAGCAGTTAGCCCTGAAAGGAAAGAGTAAACAAATGTTTATTCTCAGGAGGAAAGAATGAATTTGAACTTCGATTTTGGTGCTCTTTTAGTCAAGTTACCTTTACTTTGACCCCTTTTGACTTTTGAGGAGGCTTGTTTTCTAGTAGTGGTTCATTGGTTATGTTTTTATTGTCCTATAATGATTAGTATCCACCTGGTTATATTATGTAAAGCTTCGCATAATCATTATTATTATTTTGTGAAGGAAACATCTTTGATTTCATTAATATGGTGAAATTGAATATACCTATTTCAAATTTATTAGAGATGAGAACAATAAAAATTACATATATCATGTTTTATAGATGAGACTGATATTTGAAAATGGCATGTGAAATACTATTCTGATATTGGAGTTTATCTTCATCTTCTTCATTAGGAGTAAATTGTCCCGAAGGGGAGTAATCTGCCCGGTTCACCGCTATCATGATCACTTCTTGTAGCCATCGGTTTTCAAAGAATTGTAGAACCACAACCACCAAGGTTGTGAAATCGTAAAGCGCAATGCGAATCGTTTTTTCAATTTTTAGAATTGAATCGTGAATCGAAGATTCATGGTTGATTTTTAAATCGTAAATTTACCTACATATAATTTTAAATTATGTGAAGTATTTAACATACCTTATTTGTGCTTACTGCTTACTAAATTTTAGTCTTTAATGCATCAGACACTTATAAAATCTAATTAATTTTAACATATCTTAAAAATAATAATATCGTGGTCCTGGTAATTGATGTAACCGATCTTGGTAACTGATGTAACCGGTCCTGGTAACTTGTGTGACCGATCACAAGTGCTTCCATATTAGGGTATAACCGATCCCAGTGATTGGTAGAACCGATTGAACCCATGGATGTGATTTGATATTTGATCAATCACATAGTTGTCTTGGAATACAGATGAACCAATTCTAAACTTGTTTGGAAGTGTGGTATAATCGATTCCAAGATTGTAAATAAGAAAGAGGATTTACAAAGAACATATGTCGACATACTTTAAACACGAACAATAACTCTTATCTTTTATTGTTCAAGGATATTCCTTAGTACTCAAGGAGATCCGATCATATTCCGAAATAAATTAAGAATCTTTTAATTAAGGTTGTTAGTTTTATATGC
This sequence comes from Papaver atlanticum, assembly GCA_023531105.1. NCBI lineage: Eukaryota > Viridiplantae > Streptophyta > Magnoliopsida > Ranunculales > Papaveraceae > Papaver > Papaver atlanticum. Next base: position 855,521 of record JAJJMB010008995.1, read on the forward strand.
TTTAATTACCAGCAATTAAATGTATATCTCTAGAGAATAAAATTTAGTAATGTGCATTTACTAATTAGATATTTTCTATTGAGAGATTTCAGGAAATATTGGACAAAGCATTTACTAGAATTATTAAAAACCGAATGGACATTTATTGCATATCTTGAGAATACTTTCGGTTTTGGAAATTCCTTGGTGTCCAAATATCATTGGTCTATAAATACCTAAGTTTGCATTTCTAGCAAACTATCCTAAGAGCTAGGCAAACTTCATCTTTTTGTTGTTTTAGGTGGAGCCGTCTAATCAGAGAGGAAAGTACCCTAATTAGGCGAAATCTCTTACGACCGCTCGTTTAAAGACTTTTATGGGATCAATAAGCTCTACGAGTACCGTTGGTGGGAAACTAGATAATTGCAGTGTTATTAGTTTTCGATTGATTTGATTGACTAACGGTTGTTGAAACTTTAATTGCACCTAGTTTGTTTATTCTTGAGAATCTTCTCTTCTGATATAAGATTCACTCAAACTATATCGAAGTATCGACGAGATCTTTAGAACTGTTTGTGGATCTAAAGACATCTTGTGATAATCCATTGTTAATAGACTCCGTTTGGTACGTGATTGATTACAATAGATTCAAGTGGTGTTGTGCAGGTTTTAATTGAAGATTAAAGAAGATTTGAAGACGAAGAAGATTTCTTATTGGTTTCTCATACCTTTGTGTTGCACAAACCATGATCGGCTGGGATCCAACTAGAATCAGATTTATTTGATTTATTAGTTGCGTCCGATCGGCATTCACAATATATCTCTTTGAGATTTATTTGGATTGAGTGCGAATCTAAACTTGACTGCTTCGGTAGTTATTGGATAGATTGATCTAACCAGGAAAAGGAGTTTATTAGCTTAAACGAAAGAGCCGGCATATTACTTGAGATATCTTTATCTTAAAGAATCAAGAGAGTTGTTACCAAACATATTTGTTGTTCCTATACTGTTTGGAATACGATCCAAAGGAATTGTTCCAGTGCGTGCACTCATCGAAGTCGGAAGCGCAGGGATACTGAGGAAATTAAGTGAACTAGGAGTAGTTGCTTGGTCTCAAATATAAGAAGTTGGTTTAGATTTTGTATAGCGGCTTAATTTTGAGAGTATTCAACTTTGGACTAGGTCCCGGGTTTTTTCCGCATTTGCGGTTTCCTCGTTAACAAAATCTTGTTGTGTCTTTTACTTTTCTATTTCTGTAATTATAATTGTTTATTATAATTCGAAGTAAAATACACAAACGTTAACTCCGCTTTACTTGATAGTGATCTTATAGAGTTTGGTTACGTCTGAACCTATTATCAAGTAATCACACTTTGGTAGTCGTATTATCTCGATCTCGTATCCATAGACAATCACACAAAGTATGAATACCGATTTGTAGTATTGTCTCGATTTTGTCCATAGACAATCACTTTCGGTAAGAGGACTTATAGGTGGATAATTTAAAGATTGTGATGTATTTGGGTACCCTCGTCTTTTCAACACTCTAGTTTATCTGACTCTTGATTTCATATTTGTATATTAAATGTATCACTACAAAAATGAGGAGTTGTAGCTACGGTTAGCAAACCGTCAGAAGTAGAAAATGGCCGCCATAAGTAGCCCAATAGCCGTCAAAAATATATATTTATGAGGGAGGACTAACCGTCATGTATGGAGGCGTCACAACTGTTTTTTCTGACGAATTTATTCTATATTGATGGTTTGTCAACCGCCAGAAGTAGATCATCCTAAAATTGACGGGTTTTTTCCGCTAGAAATAAATCATCCAACTGGCCGAGTTTTTTGCCGTCGACAGTTAACTGCTAACGACTAACCGTTTTTCTATTTTCAAGGGTTTTGAAACCGTCGCTAGTGTTTAAAATAAAATGAAATAAAAATGAAAATTTAGTAGGCGGAATGCCTTCCCTTATTTCCTGTCACAACCTGTTACAATACTGCCTCACAGAACATATTCACAAACAAACATGCATTCATCTTAACAAACAAGTTGCTAACATTGACACATAAAAGAGACTTACATTAAGATGTTATCAGTTCTGTCAAAAGACTCGGAACATTGAAATTCTGGACAGAAGGTATATCATCATCTTGTCATTGAAAGTAAAACTATTAACTAAACCAAAAAAAAATGAACACATCCAAAATGGTCGTGAAGGGATAAAATCAAAATACACCTGCAAGCAGGAAACCCCAAAAAGAAATGCCACGTTCACTTGTATTCAAAAAGACAAACATCTATCCTATGTTGTTTTCACTTGTTAGATATAATCCCCATGTAAGTTGATGTAGTTACCCTTGTATGCACCACCCCTTTCTATACATCGATTCTTTCTCTCGAAATTAGGTTCGCAGCATATCGGTAATACGAAAGTACTATAAAATAAAATCATTTTGACCATCAGAGAAAGATTTTTTAATATGGATTTGGTGAAAGTTGTGGAACAAATAACACCTAGTTAACTTGAATATGCATACAAACAGTTTTATTATTCGAATCTGATAATTAAGTTTGTTCATATTGTCATATATCATATACTGAGTTCACCAAAAGTTCATATTCAAACTTAGTTAACCAGAATTTCATATAAAACCCTTTTTCCAGCATCAAATGTAACTTCAATATTACTCTATAATCAAATTGAACTTGCAAAAATTCAAAATCAAACATATCCAATTTGATTCAAATATTTAATTCCTACTGGCAGTATCAAACTTCAAAATCAAATCTAAGTTACTAAAATTCCAAATCATAATAAATCAAAAAATTGAAATCCAAACTTGTGATTCTGTAATCTACAGACCCCTTATCATTAGCTTCTAATCTTCTTTCAAAATTTCAGGAAAGATTAAAACTTGAGGTTTGAAATATAAAAGCCCCAAATTTCAAAAACCCTTAAGATTTGTTCACATAGTAAAACCCCCAAAATTTTCAAAAACCCTAACCAAATTTTGTTTTCAACTATGAATATAGATATAAACCAAAGAAAATTGATTTTGTGCTAACTAGCTATGAACATGCAGCAAGTACAATTTAACACATAAACCCTAAAAAAAAAAAAAAAAAAAAAATCTAAAGAGGGGAAATTTCACCTTAATGAGTAGCTTGCACGTGAACTTATAAGTAGTTACCAACTTAGATCTTGCAAAAAAAAAGAAAAAACAAACAAATAAAAAAAATCTTAAGCAACTTCGATCTATACAAAATATCGTATAGAAAAATAACCCACTAACAAGAAGATAAGTGAAAGCAAACCTCTGTATACCGTTGTGAGCAAAAATGGACGAGATCTGATGTTTGCGGTGGGTTTTACGGCGAGAGAGACGGGGACTGAACAAGCTCGAGCTCTCTCTCTTTGAAAACTAAGGAAAAAAGAAGAGTTGAAGGCCTGTTCCTCTAGTTTCTAGATAATAACAAAAAAAAAAGTAATAATATTTTAATTTTTTCAATCGAAAAATTTGAGGGAGATTTTCACAATACCGACATATTTATTTATGCTGCCATAGATAGATATTTCGACGGATTATGATCAACCACCGCAACTAAAGAGATTAATATCTGCGGATTATTCCAATTCGTCACAATCGTAACCAATGTTGACTGATATTAAGTATTTGCGAGGGTTATTGAACAACCGTCGCGAATAAACACTATTTTTGACGGCTCCTAAATTTGAGCCGTCTTAACAACTCCTCATTTTTTATGTTTAACACACTGCACTTTAAACAAATGTGACATTTTTATATTTTAGTTGATATTTTGTTTGCTTCTGTTACCTTTAGTTTTGACTTTGTTTCTTGATGTAATAGTATATATACTATAGTGTGGAGTGTTAACCTCACATGTTATCTTGAGTGTGAGAGTTCTACCCCGTGATTGTTTGTGCATATTCGCGAAATTGAATGATGGGCAGTACAACACTACTTCAACCCTTGTTTATTTTTCCATGAAAGAGGAAACTATATTTTCTTTATAATATATAATCGTTGATTTACTAGGTTTTGTTCGTATTCTACAAAGATTCAAAATTATACAAATTAAGATTCAACATTCTGGTAGTTACACAAAAGATGTACAAAATATTTTGACGTATTTTATACAAACCAATAATGCATCCTAATGACCTTATTGATGGACATGAATATTATTGCATTTTTAGTCAACAATCTTACATTATGTTCCTGTAATTTATTTATTTTTCTAGTATCAAATCTCTTGCACTTATGGATGCTAATGTGGGTTTTAATTTGGTTTCTCTTGCATATTTATTTTTTCATATGTTTTTGTTGTCAAGCTGCTGAATTATGTTGTATGTGCTATTAATTATCGTTCTACATGAAGTTTTGTATCTTCACATTAAATACTCAGTATTCCTTCAAAAGTGGAATACTCTTTGTTACATCAATAAAGCCAGCAAGTATCTTTGTTTCGTTTCCATCAATATATAGTGTGTTATATAGAACAATGCAACACGTTTTGTGTTGATGTTACGTGGATAATTAATTGACAGTTCTTCGGAATAAGAGCATGATGTACGTGACTATTCAAATATTAGTTTGACATTCGAATTTTGTTCTAATACTTATCACTTAGGTCTGTGAAAAGCAAAGTAATGTTGCTAAGTAGTAAAAGGATCACCAAATAATACATAAGATATCATAATTATAGTGTATCACAGAATTATGGGGAAATGTCATAACAAGATATGTCTTGAAATACTTTAACATATTATAAGAAAACTGAATCGTAGATATTGATGATTCAAACATATCAACAAGAAACTATGTTTTTGTTGTAGAAAAACTGAGGTGACATGGAAATAATCCGAATAAACGTTGATAGTGAGATTAACCATGGGCTCCGGCGCTTTGGACTTACAGTCGAAGAAGAACTAGAATGATTTTGGAATTTTCTTGAGTATATATATTTACATTCAAAGTATACGCATGTTTGAAATAACACATAGACAAATAACTCTCAAATTCATGCATCTAAAATAAATAATATGTGAAGTGTATCAAGACGACAAAGGATACGAATGAAGGAAATAAGATTATTGCCTACAAATATAAAGTAGTATTTACAGCAAAACCGAACCTAGCGATTTGAGATTACATGGTTGTCTAGGTTTGAAAAGCACAACCAAGTTGCCAATTTATACCTCAAAAAACATTCAAAATCATTACTCTATTTCCCTATTTATAGTAGAACCTCTGTATATTAATACTCTTGGGCGCGAAACATTCAAAATCATTACTCTCTTTCCCTATTTATAGTAGAACCTCCGTATATTAATACTCTTGGGCGCGCACAAAAATATTAATATATGGAGGTTTATAAATGTAAAATTTTACAAATTGGGACTATAATTTGTATCAATATGTAGAGGTTATTAATATAGAGTATTAATATATGGAGATTCTACTGTATATGATGAAACAATATTACCTTCCAAATACAACATTGAATTTTTTTCTTAACGGTTCCTGTAGTTTAGTCTAACCAAGAAAAGTATATATGTGGCACAATAATTTCCAAATAGGAAATCACCTATATGATCACAACTGAGAACTAGTTAAGAAAGAAGTCGTGTGACATGACATTTACTGGTTTACATCGTAAAGTTAAGTAGTTCAAGACATCGTGTTAACTGAGAAACTAGTGTACGCGATAGTATTCACTAAAAAATATTCAAAGCAATGTAAATACGGGTCGGCTGAGTCAGCCAAGTTATTCATGAGTAACTCGGATATCGTCTTTTGATACTATCTTGTTTATCTAATTACCTACCAAGCTGGAGCCGAGTATTCGAGTCAATCCGAGTCACGAATCCCTTAATCTCATGACTACTTTATTCAGTTAATACTTCATATGAGGCCTTAGATTGCTACCTTTGAAAAGATGTGATATGGTACATAGGTGTTTCTCAAGCAATTTTGGGAAAAATCTTATCCAATTTATTCAAACTAAACATTTATATGTTCCCTTAATCTCATGATTTCAATATTAAAATTTGGAAACTATTTATTCCACAGGATATGCCTTGTCATTCAGAAAGGTGTTGGGGCGAAGCTTGTTACTCGGCTCCCAACCAACTCATTGTAAACCTTTATTAGTTATTAAATATAATAATTGGATGTACAAAAAATATTATTCAAACTAAACATTTCTTTTAAATACAAGAACAAAAAGTCACACTCACTGATAGACATAAAGCACCCTCACTCGTGATGATTAGTGGAAAGAACTGAACATTCTTGTGGCCCATGTTTGACGAACAGTTAGAGCTTATCCAATAGTTGATGTTTTTTTTTCATACGTGGCACCATAGTTAAGACATCCTCTTGAAATAAAATTTATATATAAGGTTATAATTTCCTAAATATGAAGAGTAAAAAATAAACATCTCCAACCTATAGATTATAAATCTATGTGTTGTTTAATAATTGATTAAATCATTTATATGTTTATTGTTGCATTTATTTTATGGGAATAATGACTTGTATGGGAAGATATTGTCCAAGTGAATGTCTTTATACATTGGCTTTGACATCCTCCGCCCAAAAATATGCCACCTCATCTACACATTGGTTTAAGAAGTTAGAGATGGAGAAGTTTTTAGAAAATATGAATGTCTATCCCACATTGATTTAGACATTTTTCTTCACATACATTCCATTAGAGGAGATCTTAGTGTACTCACCACTTGACGTGGATGATGAGATAGCTAAATTGCATACTAACAAGATCTTTGAGGTAGATAAATCGATGTGGTAAAGTAAAAACACACTTTTAGAAGCTTTCACAAGAGTGATACACAATCAAGTTGTGCTCAACTACAATAGCTACCAAAAATACCTAAAGAAAGTTATGATATACAATCAAATTGTGCTCAACTACAAGATCTATCCACTAGTAGCGTCCACTCAGACTAATATCTTCGTATATGGTAACTAGTATCTTATTAGTGAGACATGAAAGATTTTTTTTTTTTTTTTAATTCTTAGATATGATTTATATATTACATAGCTTAAGCCTTGATACACAGTGATGAGTCGCACACACATAGTGGAGGTCTTAAAATATCTCCGCTTATACGGTCCAACAATAGGGTTAATTTCATACATAGTAGTCACATATAATACTTCGAATATAGTTCTTCATATGTAATTTTCTCTTCAATAACCATTGACCTTGACAGGAAACCCAAAGAGACAAAACCTGAAATAAGAAAAACGAGTATCATATTAAGAAAACTTAGAACAAAGTTGAAATCACATATATTACCTCGTTAAAACCTTGACAAGAGAAAAACACGGTGGGACAAAACCTTGAAGAAGGGAAAAAAAGTACCCATAATTATACCTTTCTATGTTGCATAGCTGATTGATATATTTTTGTAATATCAATGTGATATTCGGGTCTTCAGCATTTAACATATACTTGGAGTACTTTCTTAATTTAACTCTAGAATGGGGGAAGTAGGCAGGATTGTGAAGGATAATGCCTTGCTTGGAGTTAAGAAAGTAGGGAAGCCGGACAAAGAGAAGTTGAAGAGTGATTCAAATTTGCAAAATCAGAAGCTTGGTAGAGGAAAAAGAAATTCGTTGAAGAAGAAATTAGAGGCATAGCCTGTGTTTTTATTTTGGGGTGGCGGGAGTGAGATGTTTAGAAGCAAGGAGGAGATCCAAATGAGCGTAACTGAATAAGGATGAAACATATGAAGATAAAAAGAAAAAAAGAACGCCGAGTCATTTGAGAAGGAGATCTAAGAGGGGTGTTAAAAAATTACTAAATTTCAAGACCCACCTTGTACCCATGTGGCACCTACGTGGCAAACAAATTCCTCAGTGTCATGATTTTAGTACCCAATGCCATTGATATTCACGATAATTTTCGCATCTCCAACTCTCCAGTGTCATGATCTTTGGTACGGTATGTCATTGACACTCAAGATGAAATTTTAGGTACTTACGAAAAAAAAAATTAATTTATCTTGGTGTAACTTGACATTGAATAATAAAAAATTCAAAGATATTTAGTACTACAGTAAAGGGTACAAAGGTAAAAATAACTATACAAAGTCCGTATCTGGTAATTATGAAGAGCATCGGGATACTTTCAGTTTTTACGTAGGTAATTATGGCCACTTTGGGAAACTTATATGATTAAAAAGATGATTTTGTTTTCCGAAAGATGAGTTATGATTTGTGAGACTAGGGGTTAATACGAGAGATATGTTTTGATTTGTGAAAACTTAGGTTTGACTTAGCGGTTTAGGTTCAGAAAAGAAAGAAAAAATAAGAAGAGAACTCGTTTGAATGAGAAAATAAGAAAATAAGAAAGTAAGAAAATGAAAATACAAAACAAAGAAAGAAAGGATAATAAGGATGTAATCGACACTTAAGTCCTTAACTATAATAGTAAAGGAAGACGTCTTGTTTTTCTTTCTTCTCTCCGATAATCAGGATTTAGTGCAACATATGTTTCTCATGAGCAACGAATAAATATTTGCAAGCTATATATCCGTTGCACACTCAAAAACCAAACATTTCAAAAACTTGGATATGGTGCATTGCTAGGATGCATCATGAGCATCATAATACTAGGTTGCATACTTGAGGATAAATCATCTAGACTTTGTTTTGCTTATATTTTCTAGTCTTGTATTTAAAGAAAGTGGGAAGCGGTGATCAATGTCAAACTCCTTTCATATTTCAGTTTGAAGAAATGTGAGTAAGATTAAAAGGCTGGTTTTAATTTCCGAAAGATGAGTTGTGATTTGTGAGACCATGGGTTAATTTGAGGCGTAGGTTTTGATTTCTGAAAACTTGGGTTTGATTTCTCAGTTTAGATTTAGAAGAGAAAGAAAAAATAAGAAGAGAACTCGTTTTGAGAGAGAAAATATGAAAATGAAAATAGAAAACAAAGAAACAAAGGATAATAAGGATGTAAACGTCATTCAAGTCCTTAATTATAATAATAAAGGCAGATGTCTCTTGTTTTCCTTTTTTTTCTTTTCGATAATCTGGATTTTGTGCAACGTATGTTCATCGTGGGCAATGAATAAATATTTACAACCTATATATCCGTTGCACACTTGAAAACTAAACGTTGCAAAACTCGGATATGGTGTATTGCCAGAATGCATCACGAGCATCATAATACTATGTTGCACACTTAAGGATACATCATTTAGACTTTTTAATGCTTACATATTCTAGTCTTGCATTTACGGGGAGGTAGTCAATTGAGATTTCAAATGACTTCCAGAGAGTTTCAAAATCTACTATTAGTCCATTAATTTTTTTGGATAGTCTCCTAATGTCTCTGTTATTGGTTATAGACTTTTTTAAAGTTATTTATTTAAATTCTCTGGAACTCCATGTTATGTGATTATGATTTTATAAGAGTCATTCCAACACTCATGTTCTTCAATAAAAAAAAGATTTGAAAATCATTGGTTTGTTGTTTTCATAGATTTGTAGAGACTTTTTAGGAAAATGGGCATGGTAGAAATCTCTCCCCAAGAGGTGATATTTTGGGATACTTTGAAATTTTGAGAATATTCGTTTTTGTAAGTAAACCAATTTTTTTAATCATTTTTTATTTGTTTGAGCCGATAAACAAGAACTGACTATTTGTGCAGTAAACTTGTGGCGAGATAGCATAGAAAATAAAACATGCGATGAATGGAATAAAGAGAATGAAAACTTAGGCATAGAACAACAGTCAGACTTTTTTTGACAATAAAACACACGTTGTACTAGGTGTTCATGGTACTTTTACAACATTATACCATACATAATAAAGTAATCGATAGAAGTTTTGAACTATTAATTATTTATTATATTTTTTTGTCTCAACAAATCTCGGAGACTCTTTACAAATCGCATTTTTCTGTCACTATAAGTCCCAAAGACTCTCATAAAATCACTAGCTAGAAAACATACTAGTTCATTTTCACCGACAAAAACATACTAGTTCATTTTCATTATGCAAAAAAGTACTAATTCATTTTCATTATCCACTTAAAATATACCCTTTAGGGGCATTTTTACAAAAAAAAGAAATAGAAGGGGTATGTAGATGTTTATGGTTGCATTTACCTCGCGGGTGGACTTAATAATGTTGATAAAGGGAGCATTTTCGTGGTATCTTTGATAGGCAAGAAGAATGGTCTAACTTACACCCCGCTTTTTGATGGCCCTGTAATTTAACATGTACCAGATCTAGAAAAGCTTATCTGCTTATCCTAAATTCGCAATAGTGTTAAACTACAACGTGCAACGCAGGTAGTCTTACTCTCACTAGGGTACATAAATGTGCTATGGCCCTTCAATTAAACCACTTGCAGTGTTGTACGAACGAAAACAGTTAGCTATTAGTTATGGCTTGATGATACACGTGTTGAACCGCAGCCGGTAGAGTTAATTTTTTTCAAAAACACTGATTGAATCAACTCAACGAGTCTGTCTGATTTACTTGAATTATTGAAATGAATCTGACTTGAATTATTGCAACATACACAAGTCACCAACTCAAGTTCAAAAATAAAACTTGTCTAGCCTCTTGATATTTTATCGGGGCATATTTTACCTGGTTACCGACATTGTAAAAAATTTCATCTATATAAAGGAGTAGAGCAAGTATGTTTGAAAGCACAACAAAATGGGAAACAAAGGAGAGAATAGAGCCTCTTCTAAGGCTTTCTTGTTTACTACTAGTGCTCTTCTAGTAGTAATAGTATCTTTGAGTTTTCTTCCATTTCTCACTGATGCAACACTAGATTACAAGCCAAAACCAACAACCCCAACCCCAGGAAAATATAAGCCTAAAGTTCCTCCACCACCACCGAAGAAGCCAATCTATGTGCCTACAAAGCCAAAGTCGCCACCACCACCACCAAAGAAGCCAATTTACGTGCCTATAAAGCCAAAGTCACCTCCACCAAAGGGAGTATACCATGTGCCACCAACACCTCCTACCCCCAAGAAACCATATAAGAAATCTCCACCACCACCATATCATGAAACCGAATTAACAGTTAAGCCATATGTGCCTGTAACACCTACTCCTACAAAGCCATATAAGAAACCTCCACCACCACCAAAGAAGAAGTCTCCACCACCACCAAAGAAGATATATCCTCCACCACCAAAGATAAAATATCCACCACCACCAAAGAAGAAGTCCCCTCCACCACCAAAGATAAAATATGCACCACCACCAAAGAAGAAGTCCCCACCATCACCACTAAAGAAGAAATATCCTCCACCACCATATTATTAAGCCAAGGCTTGGATTCGTTCAAGTCAACAATGGCCGAGAAGGCTTGGCATATCAAGTCAATCTGTTTTCTTATGTAATATGCATCTGTGTATCTTTATCTTTAATTATTAACATCAGAGTCTACCGCTCAATCAAATCAATAAGATGTTTATGTTAAAATTGAAGTTGTCTTATATGTTACGAGCGTATAGTGTTCTAAGAACCTAAACAGCCTAGGTAAAATGCAGCATTGGGCGGAGTATAATGGTTTTGAGTTATTTGTCCAGACATTTCAAACCGGTGTGCTTTTTTGGACATTTGGTTCTTGCTATATATGCTTTAACTAGTATAGTACAGTATTCTTGACAGTGATCAAAACCCCGGCCCTTAAGAATCTGTCTCTGTGCATTAACCAAATTGAATTACATAAGGTGCAATGGTCCAACCAATTATTACCTTATCCTTCAAAAAATGGTCCAACCAAATTGAAGGCCTATAAGAAAGTTTCTGCTTCTAAAAGTAGCTAGTGTCTGTCATATAAGTTGGTCACCGTTTTTGTGGAAAAATGTTATGAACATCATCAATTGGTGGTGTCGTATTCTTTGTCAAGATGTTAGGAGTTTTGGCAACAAATATCGTAGTCTTTGTCAGGGTGACAAAAATAATCAAGCATTAGTCTTTTTCTATATAAAACACCAAACCAATGAAGTTAATATCGGATATCGGTTTATCTCGGCCGGGACCGATACACTGGTACGACTTTATATCGGGGATATTATCGTTGAAATATCGGTATAATATCAGTTCCAAATTTAGAGACTATAATTTTATAGCAAACATTTTCTTCGCACATTTTCTGTTAAGATATAATAGATACCATCAATTTTATCAAAAACACAAAATATTAACTTCAATAACTTTAAAGTTCACTACCTAAAATGATAATTAAACAAGTTCAAACTAGAAACAGGAGAGTAACTTCAACAAGTTGAATGTACGCTGATACGCTAAATCAATGTTAGCCCTATGAGCTTTTTTGGTCCTCTTTACAGCAAACACCTGATTTACTTTGTTTATAATCACAGTGGTTGCTTTCGGACATGATGAAGTATTCCCTGCCTTTCCTATGAGATGCTCCTTAAGCCTTGTGATTCCACCACCACGGATTAATTTGTTACATAACAAACAAGTAATTATATTTGGATTTGCTGGGTCTTGGCGTTCACCCCATTCCCATGCCGGATCTCTAGTTTGCGTACAAGAAGGCAATGAACCACATGTGGTGTTTGTGGTGTTTGCATTGGATGCACTAGAAGAATCCATAATCACAACCTAAAACAGAAATAAAACAATTTAAATCAATAACTATGGGTATTCACACAATGCTCTTTCTTCAAATCTGTTGTTTCAGACTTCAAATCTATTATACAAACAGATGAACAATCAATGGGAAATGCTTTAAGCTTAAAATCTATATTTGGAAACTAAGCAAATCAAGAGTTTGTTCCAGTAGCAACTTAAAATCTCTATTTGAGTTAGTAGAAGTGTACATACTATGTTAGACAATATCAATCACATTTTTTTAATTTGAAGGTCCCTGAGGGACTTAATCAGCATGTTGCATTATCAAAGAAAGCTCAAGCTAAATGGTAATACTAATTTGATCCTATTTGTATCATCTATAAAACCCACCTTTAAGATAAAAGTGAAAAACAAATTGATTGCTAAAATACCCAAATTTTTGTTTTAAGAACTTGTTTTTGTATGTAAAATGTCCTCTGCAATCATAACATCAACAAGATGGCCTTTCCTATCGATATTTTCACAACAGAAACCATACAAATCAACCATTACACAAAAAAAAAAATCATAATCAAAGCAAAAACATAGAGTAATTATCAAAAGATTCAAAACCCTAACCTTCTGTTAGCCAATAATCTCTGAAATTTAGATGAAGAAAATCAATAATCAAAAGTTCCTTCCTTATATTGGATTCTCACTGATGATATTGAGAAGAAGAACATGATTTGTTGAACTAAATTTCTGAAGAGCACGATCTATGTTCCTTTCACTTGAGTTATCTTTTCCTTTCACTTATGTTTTTCGGCTGAAGTGATTTATCGAGTTTTAGGGATTTATCAGTTCCCGTCTTTGAAAAACCTAAAATACCCTTAATCTTTACCTAAAACGACTAATTTAACCCATACCGGATTTTCGTGAAAATTTCGTATCGGCTCATATCGGCCGATATTGACTTTTTTTTTTGTAAGTTGGAATAGATTAAAGCAAACTAACTTTGGGAGTTAGTAACCCTTACATCAGTAATAGTAGAGCCATCTAATGTTGGGCTAAGGACTTCAACCCAAGCATTAGATTTATCTACTTCTAAAGCATGCACAATACAAGATGGAGGTTCGTTTTTCCAAGTTAAACAAGAAGAGAATGATATCAGCTACATCATTAGCTAGTCTAGGAATATAAAAAAAAAACCATATTTTTTGGCAAAGGTTAAAAATTCTCTTTACTTCGTCCATGATCGTCTGGTTCCGCCAATTGAGTTGAGAGTCTTTCCCATTCAAGTAGTCAAAAAGATTCTTGCAGTCCCCTTTTACGCTAAAGTTTGACAGACCTTCTTCCTTTGCCCATGTTGTTGCCTGTAGGAGCCCTAAAGATTTTGCTTCTTATGGAGATGATGCTGTGATGGGTCCTGCTCTGCCTTGCTCAAAGCTCCCTGCATTATTTCTGAAAATTAAAGAAAAACCTGCTGGTACATACCTAGAGGTCCAAGCGGCATCTATATTGAGCTTCTTTTGGGATAGTTTAGGAGCTTTCCAAGTAGGTTTTTTCAAAGATGTAGGCTGGTTATGATTATTCAAGAATTTGTCCTTTTACCAATAATTTAAATGTCTTTGGATTTCTAGAGCTAATTGACTATGTGTTTGCTGTTTATTTTCGAAAGATCTGTTACATCTTTCCTTCCAAATGAACCAAATTTTTGTCATGATGATTTCTATAGGAATGATATTATTTTCTTTTCCTATCCAGTTTTTGCGGACTTCTAGAAAGGTAGTATTGGTGTCAAAGTTTAGTTCTATAGGGTATGGCTCTGAGGCCCATACAGACTTGGCATAAGGACAGTGGAAGCAAATATGTTCTATAGATTCATGTTCTAAGCAACCAAAGGTACAATTAGGATGTATATCCTCCATAAATCTGGATAGTTTTAAGTTTGTAGAAACAACATTTTGTAAACACTTCCATGTGAAATTTTTTATTCTCTGAGATACATCAATTCTCCATAATCTTTTCCAAAATTCATCAGACTGACCTAGATTATAGTTATTCACAGTTCTTTCATTAAGTTTGTTGTACATGGATTTGACTGTGAATTTTCCTGAGTTAGTTAGAAGCCATCTAAGTGTATATGGTTTACCTAATGCTAGTCTTATGTTGCAAATTTTTGCAGCAATTTGTTCAGGGAAAAGAGCAGAAATTAAATTAGAGTTCCACTTATTAGTAACTAGTAAGAACACATGTGCGATGCACATGTTTGAATTTTACTCATCCAACAATACTAAATTTGAAAGCAATGAAATCTTTTGCGCAAACAAAAAATTACTATTCTTATTTGTACTCGTTCTGTAGATAATTGAAAGAGCTTTTCAAATATATAAATTTTATAATAATCCGGTATATATTCTAAAAGATATTAAATTTTTAAAGTTTTTGATCTATTTTTAAAACAATAGCATTTATGTAAATACCTAAAAAATGAGGACAACTAAGTAATTTAGGGGGTCTCCTACCAAAAATCCATCTTTTCTTTATATATTAGTATAAGATAAGATAAGATAAAATGGGGTCTAAAAGATCTCTTACAAGAGTTAAATGGGAGTTATTCTCAGTTTTGTAAATGCTAAAATCTTCCTCTAGATTAGGTATCCAATTATTTTCCCAAAGGCCGATATCGACTACATTGCACCAAACTTGACTTTATTTTGCCCTATATTTGGCATATGCCTAAATTTGCCAAAACCTTCACCTAATTTGGACGGGTGCTCTTTTTAAGTATTTTGCAAGACAGGTTCGCTTTAAAGCTGAACATCGCATACTCTTCACAAGATTTTTTGGTTTTTGTACAAAAAGACATGGCAAAACTCAATTATAGATTACTATCTTTGAATACTCAATCATAGATTATTTCCCAAGAGACAAGATCTAAAAAAACCTGTCTACTGATCCTAAATTCGCAATAGTGTTCAGCTTAAATGTGTAATGGCCCTTCCATTAAGCCACTAGCATCGTACGAACCAAAACAGTTAGCTAATAGTTATGGCTTGATACAAGTGTCGAAATGCGGCTGGTAGAGCTAATTAAATTTTTTCAAAGAGACTGATGATTGAATCAACTCAATGAATCTGACTTGAATTATTGCAGTATACACAGTCATTCATTCAACTTAGAAAACCAAACTTGTCTTCCTTTGAATGAAAATGATACAGTGTCTTTCTTTACCTTGTTATCGATCCGATGAGAAGGTAGATATATATGGAACCTACACAATATGGAATTACCGTTCTGGGACGCTATGCACAATATGAAATCTACACAAGCAATGATACATAATATTCAAATACGACGAAAATAATACCAATCACACAATATCAAAGATTAACATGAAAAAACCTCTTCAATGCGAAGAATAAACAACCACGGGCAAACTTCCACTATGACAAAGATTTCTCCCAAACTGGGGTTTCACACAACTTCAAAATGCATATAACACTTGGATAACAATGACCTCTTACTCTACTCACCGCTAACGATGGATAACCAAAAATTCTTTACCAAATAATTAGGTAGATTCAACCAATAACAAAACAAGGAAGATGAGAAACTTACTACTATTAGGATTTGAACAAACCCTAAAAACCCTTTGAAGAGATGTAGGATGCGGTGGATAAATCTTCACCAACCAAACCGGTTCTTCGCTAGAACACCCTTCTTTTTCAAGCTCACTCAAATCATTACCAAGACACAACCATGGTAGCCCCCCCTCTTTCCTTTTCTTCCCATTTTTCTTCACGGCAGCAAAAACCCTTCTCTGGTTTTGCTCGCACGCAACTTCTTCTTGTTTCACGAACAGGAGATTTATACAAATCTGTTTTCCTTTTCCTAACCTAACAAGGTATATTAGGAAGCTTTCCCTAATGGTTAAGGGGCTCACCTAGACTGTTGGGTCCATAAGACGTGAAAACCCAACAATCTCCCCCTCACGACTTATGGCAAGGTACTTGTCACCATCATATCTGCGTTGCTGCTTGTACTTCGGTAGTGACTTTGTCATCATATCATAATTGCTATCACCTGTATGGATCTTATGAACTAATTACTCCCCCTGCTTATCAAAGTTCATCAGCTTCACTTGTCTTATCTCACTCTTCTTTTCTCTCTTGTTTTCACTAACAAGGATACGAAAAGAAAAACTCTTCGTCTCTCTAAATGGAGGTTACACTCTGGTTCACTACTCTCCCAAAGGAGGCTGCACCCTTTTCCCTTGTTCTCACAACCAAGAGAAGCTTGTCTTCTTATTTTTCTTCCTTCACAAAACAACTTTCTTCTTTCTGTCGCAGATTTCTGAAACCGTCACACTTCACAACTTTTTCAATCTTTTTTAAGTTATGCTTCTTTCTTAACTGTGATTGTTCATTGGTAGTCTTTGTCACGCTTATGTTGCTTCAAAATTCGAATCCATGACATACCCGTCTTTCCATATTGCACACGGTTATCCCGACCAACGTAGCTCTGATACCACTTGTTGGGGGAATTACCGATCCGGGACGCTATGCACAATGTGGAACCTACACAAGCAATAATACACAATCCCCAAGTACGACGAAAATAATACACGACACCAAAGATTAAGGTGGAAAAACCTTTTCAATGCGAAGAGTAAACAACCACGGGCAAACTTCCACTATGACAAATAATGGGTTACAACGACTTCTCCCAAACTGGGGTTTCACACAACTTAAAGATGCATATAGCACTTGAAAAACAATGACCTCTTTCTCTACTCACCGCTAACGATGGATAACCAAAAATTCTTTACCAAATAATTAGGTAGATTCAACCAATAACAAAACAAGGAAGATGAGAAACTTACTACTACTAGGATTTGAACAAACCCTAGAAACTCTTTCAAAAGATGTATGATGCGGTGGATAAATCTTCACCAACCAAACCGGTTCTTCACTAGAACACCCTTCTTCTTCAAGCTCACTCAAATCATTACCAAGACATAACCATGGTAGCTGCCCCTCTCTCATTTTCTTCCCGTTTTTCTTCACGGCAGCAAAAACCCTTCTCTGTTTTTCCTCGCACGCAACTTCTTCTTGTTTCACGAACATGAGATTTATACAAATCTCTTTTCCTTTTCCTAACCTAACAAGGTATATTTGGAAGCTTCCCCTAATGGTTAAGGGGCTCACATAGACTGTTGGGTCCATAAGACGTGAAAACCCAACATTGAAAGCACAACAAAATGGGAAAAAAAGAAGAGAATAGAGCTTTCTTTTTTACTACTAGTGCTCTTGTAGTAGTAATAGTGTCTTTAATTCTTCCATTTCTTGCTGATGCAACACTAGATTACAAGCCAAAACCAACAACCCCTGGAAAATATAAGCCTAAAGTTCCTCCACAACCACCACTAAAGAAGCCGCCCGTTTATGTGCCTACAAAACCACCTACTCCAAGAAAGCCAAAATCACCACCACTACCACCACCAAATGGAGTATACCATGTGCCACCTACACCCCCTACCCCTAAGAAACCGTATAAGAAATCTCCACTACCACCACCGGCATGGCCACCGTATGAGACAAAATTAACGGCTAAGCACCCTATCACCCCTACAAAACCATTTAAGAAATCTCCACCACCACCAAAGAAGAAGTCCCCACCACCACCAAAGAAGATATATCCTCCACCACAAAAAGTGAAATACCCACCACCAGCGAAGAAGAAGTCCCCTCCACCACCAAAGGTAAAATATCCACCACCACCAAAGAAGAAATATCCTCCACCACCGTATTATTAAGGGAAGATTTGGATTCGTTGGCATACAAAGTCAATCTGTTTGTTTTGTAATATGCATGTATGTGTAGTGTATCTTTTATGATCATCAGAATCTACCACTAAATCAATAAGATGTTTATGTTAAAATTGAAGTTGTCTTGTACATTTTATCAAAATAAAACAAAATGAAGTTGTCTTGTATATTAAGAGCTAAGAACCTAAACGGCCTAAGTAAAATGCAACATTAAGGGGTACAATGGGTTTGAATTGCTTGTCCGGACATTGTAATGCATGGAGCTTGGGGTTTCATACCTGCGTGTCTTTGGACATTTGGTGTTTGCTATGCTGGAATTCCTATAGTACAGTATTCTTGACACTAATCAAAACCCGCTTGATATAAGAATCTGTCTCCATGCATGTCAATTATGAATCATTATAGTCTGAAGCTGGGGATTTGGACGAGACATGACTAGTACCAATTAACAACGATAGGAAAGCCAAAATCACCACCACTGAAGAAGAAGATGTAATTGCGAGAAATCCCACAACTACACCCATTCCTCCAATTTCTAAATCTAACATGTTTCATCTAAGAATCAAAGGGAAAGGTGTAAGAAATATAAATGGACATATGATTTTTTACGTGGTTCGATCTAGGAAATGATCTACATCCACGGGTGTTTACTATGAACATGAATTTACATTAAAGTTTATATGGAGACTCCATTAGAGAATTTATGGAGATCTAGCTCTTGGTGGTGATGGAGGGTGAAAGAGAAGGAGTAGAGGATATTATGAGCCCTATCTTCCAATACTTTCCCTTATATACTAGGGAAACTAGAATAGTAAATTACGAATACAACCTGTACTAGACTAAAATGAGATATAGCCAATCCTAAAAATGTTAAATTGCATCGACTTTCATGTCGCGCCATGCATCGAGTTGGATTCATCGCGCTCGTAAACCATTCCACTAGGGAAACACGGTACTTCATACGAAACTTCTACGTTGTGCGATATTTCTTCCATACATTTTGCCTCTTTTCTCTTGAGATTGCTTGAGAGCGATCTTAAGAGAAAATTCTTCTTGATGTTGTTCTTGCACGAGATGCGTGGCGATGGAGTGGCTTGGATCGTGTTGTATTGTCGTGATTATTACTTGGAGTTTATGCGAGATGACTTTTGCTTCATATCCTTTGAGTTGACAGGTCATTCTTCATTCTTGCCTCAGCTTCTCATATGGTATGCCCCTCTTTTTCTTCGGGAAGATGAAGGAACTAAAACTTTCCGAAGCAAAAGTAACTTGCTGCCTCTGTCTCGTTTTGAAGTATGGTATTGTGTAGCGGGAAGCATCTTTGGAAGTATTGATCTTTGTTGTTTAAGAAACCACGCGATAGAATACCTCTTTGGCTATTGATTCAACTTAGAAAACCAAACCCGTCTTCTATTGATTGAAAATGATACAGTGTCTTTTTTTACCTTGTTATCGACACGATGAGAAGGTAAATATCTATCTCATCTATATAAAGGAGTATAGAGAAATATGTTTGAAAGCACAACAAAAATGGGAAAGAAAGAAGAGAATAAAGCTTTCTTTTTTACTACTAGTGCTCTTGTAGCAGTAATAGTGTATTTAAGTTTTCTTCCATTTCTTACTGATGCAACACTAGGTTATAAGCAAAAACCAACAAGCCCTGGAAAATATAAGCCTAAAGTTCCTCCCCCACCACTGAAGAAGCCGCCAATTTATGTGCCTGCAAAACCACCTAGTCCACGGAAGCCAATAAAGGCAAAATCACCACCACCACCAAAAGGATCGTATACCATGTGCCACCAACGCCCCCTACCCCCAAGAAACCATATAAGAAATCTCCACCACCACCACCGGCATGGCCACCATATGAAACAGAATTAACAGCTAAGCACCCTATTACCCCTACAAAGCCATTTAAGAAATCTCCACCACCACCAAAGAAGAAATCCCCACCACCACCAGAGAAGATATATCCTCCACCGCCATATTATTAAGTAAAGTCTTGGATTCGTTGGCATACGAAGTCAAACTGTTTGTTTATGTAATATGCATGTATGTATAAGGTATATATCTTTTATTATGATCAGAATCTACTGCTCAATCAATAAGATGTTTATGTTAAAATTGAAGTTGTCTTGTATATAAAGAGCATATCATATGTTAAGAACCTAAACGGCCCAATTACAATGTTTTTTTTTTTTTTTTTGAAGCATGAAAAATATTATTAGAATTAAGCGGTAATTACACGAGGGTAGGTGATACCCAAGGAGTCATCCATTACAATTTGGTCAATGCATGGTGGGACTGTATGGTCCCATAATAAAGTTGTCAGGTTCTCCTATTGGCTGTTATCCGCCGCCAGGTTGGCCAGTCCGTTCGCCGCCTGATTTCCTTCCCTGTAGTTATGGTTGACAGTGCAGTATTGGATCTGCCTCATGATTTGTTTAGTTTTATAAATCATTCCTGAGATGTACCAAGGAGGATCAGCATCCGAGTTTAGGAATCGAAGCAGGTTTTCCGAGTCGGTTTCAAATTGAACCTTTTTCCAACTTCGTTCTTTTGCCGTTCTGGATGCAATGAGCATTGCCCAAGACTCAGCTGTGAGAGCGGTGTTGATTACTAACGGCTGTCATACGGCTACCAAGGTGTTGGCAAAAGCATCCCTGTAAATGAAACTTGCTCCAGCTATTCCCGTGTGTCTGCACGCTGCTCCAACTGTGTTGATCGTAATCCAGTCTATGTTAGGTTTGGTCCATCCTATTAAGATTGTTGCAGACGCTGGTGTTTCATTTCTTGGGTTTGTGTGAGCTGGTGTTCCGGGTAGCACGGGAGGGATGTTTTCTTGTGCCCAAGAAAACTCTTGTTGAAGACTGATAGCCATTTGGGTAATGTTACTTGGATTCGGTTGCCTTTGTCGATAAGGCCCATAAAAGGAAGCAAAAGTTGTGCGATTGTCATCTGGGGATTTGAAAAGTTCGGAATATTTCGGGTTGTGGCTGAATGAGTAGGGAGTCTTGTGAGGAGAATGTTCCATGCTGCCAGAGCCACTTGATAATGAAGGAGAATATGACAAGAAGATTCCGGATCAGAGTTGCATTGTGGACAGATGTTGGTATCAGTGAGGTGGATTGGTTTAGAATGACGAAGGTTGGGAGGCCTTCGTTGATTGTTTTCCACAAGAAAAGCTGTAATTTTGGAGGACATGGAAGTGTCCATAGAAACTTAGTTGGTGGCAAGGGGTTTTGGTGGGAATGTTCCGATGAGGTGGTTAAGCAGTGATATCCAGATGTTGTGGTGTACTTTCCAGATTTGGTGAAAGGACAGATGATTCTATCAGAGGGGTTGTTTTGGGGTAAATGGATATTCGAGATTCGTTGAATCATGTGCGGTGGAAGGAGGTTTAGTTTATCGTGATTCCATGTGTGAGTGAAAGGATCAATGAGGTCAGCGACTGTTTGGATTGGGTAACAGCTCGTCGGATCTAGGGTATTTTCGAATTGCGGGATCCAATTTCTTGAATAGGGGTTGTTAATCCATCTTCGATTTTGTAAAAAATATATTGTTTGAGTGTGGGATGAGGGACGCTAATTGCCTCCATTGGGGACTGATTGAAGAAGGGGTAGTTGAAATCCCTGTAAATATAGGTTGTTGTTTAAGATATTTTTCGTTGCAGAGGCTAGCATAGATTGAATCTATTTTATCATGGATGCTCCAGACCCGCTTCATGAGTAGCGCTTTATTATGATCGCTGCTTCTTCGAATTCCCATACCTCCTTCTGATTTGGTCATAGTCAGCTTATCATATCTCAATGGGTGAAGCTTCTTGACTGAGGAGTCATGTTCCCAGAAAAGGTTTCGGGTGATACGATATATTTTCTTATTCACATTGATAGGAAAAAGTTCTGCTTGCATGATGTGGTTTGATGTAGGGGTTAGGGAAGATTTTATGAGAGCTAGTCTTTCTACAGGTGTTAGACATTTCGTCATCCATCCTTTTTCCTTGCGCGCTAACCGATTTAACAATGGTTCAAAAATGTGGCGAGAGGATCTTCCATGTTTAAATTGAATTCCTAGGTAGATCGGGGGTGTTAAGGTTGTAGGCATATTGAAGGCTTCATGAAGCTCAAGTATTTTTTGTTGGTTGATCTTTGGATGATGGTGGACTTTGAAGCATTAATATGCTGACCTGCTGATGTGTTGTATGGTTGGAGGAGGTGCTTGAGTTGAATCGTTTCTTCCTTTGAGGCCTTGTATGTGATGAGGAGATCTTATGCATACATAAGATGGAGAATTGATGGAGCTTTTTGTGAAATGCGCAGTCCCTCCACAGCTTTTTGGGCCTCCAAAATTCCCAAGTTTGTTGAGAGAATTTCCGCACAAACAATAAACACATATGAGGAGAGAGGGTCTCCTTGTCTTATTCCTCTAGTTGGAGTTATATATCCATGTGGCGTGCTGTTGATGTTGATCGAATACATGACAGTTGATATACAAAACATGATGTATTCTATGAAAGTTGTTGGGAAACCTAATTCGGTGAAGGCTTTTCTAATGAAAACCCAGTCTAGACTATCATAGGATTTTTGGATATCCAATTTAAGTGCTATTTTTGGGTCCTTAGTGTTGGTTGAGGTTTTAATATGGTGGAAAAGCTCTCCAGCAATTGCAATGTTATCATGGATAGATCTTTGGGGGTACAAAAGCGCTTTAATAAGGGCTTATTAGGAATGGGAGCAAGGGGTGTATGCGGTTGACCAGGATTTTTGAGATGACTTTATAGGTTACATTACAAAGTCATATAGGCCTAAATTGTGATGGTTTGGATGGGTGATCTGTTTTGGGGATTAATATTAGGTTCGTATGGTTCATAAGTGGATGAATACTAAGGGAGTTAAAGATGTTGTTTACCATCTCTATTAGTTGTATGTGAGTTGTTTCCAAGAAAACTTTGAAGAATTTACTAGTGTATCCGTCCGAACCTGGGGCACGTTCAGACCCAATGGAGAATAGGGCTTGTTTGATCTTCGTATGAGTTACTTCTTTCATCAGTGAGGCACATTGCCTGGGTGTTAACCTTGGGGTTATTGCAGTGAATAACCTTTCATCTATCAATGTATGTGGATCCGTATATTGATCAGTGAAGTGATCGATCAGTAGTCCAACCACGACATCTTTATCTGTAACCCAATGGTTTGCGGATCCTGAAGTTGTTGAATGTTATTACAACTTCGGTGGATTGTTTCTTTAGTGTGGAAGAAAGTGGTGTTACGATCTCCTGATTGTAGCCATTGAATTCTTGATCTTTGTCGCCAATAGGTTGCATGGCAATCAAGTAACGTCATGTGTTGTGCTCTGAGTTATTTTTCATGTATCTGCCAATATATCAAGTCATTGCCTGTACGGGTGGCGCATTAATGTTGTGCTATTTTGATTTGCGATGTCGATTTCTTGATCATAGTGGGGAGTTGGCCGAAAGTTTCTTTATTCCAATCTATAAGGATTTCGCTGGTTGAAATGAGTCTGAGCTGCAAATTCACGGTGGGATATGTATCATGAAGCCTGGTCCACGCCGAATTCACCACTTGTTGCAGTTGTGGGTGGGTAAGCCATAAGTGCTCAAACTTATAGTTCTTGCTCCCCTGCCAGTCAATTGCTTTTGTTTGGAGCAGAATTGGGGCATGGTATGAGGCTATTCTCGGTAGATGAGCAACTCCTGCATGTGGGTTGGACGTTCGCCAATGTTGAGTTTCCATAGCTCTGTCAAGTCGTTCCAGGATGTTACCTTGTCCTTGCTGATTGTTCGTCCAGGTGAACGGATCGCCTCTGAATCCTAGATCCATGAGTCCCATTTGATCAATTACGTTGAGAAATGGCTGGGTTTGTGCATATGTTACTTGTCTGCCTCCATTTTTTTTTTTTTGGGTCCATTACTTCATTAAAGTCTCTTATGAGGAGCCACAGTTTATTGATATTGGAAAAAATTGATGGAAAGTCGTGCCAAAAATCTTTCCATGCAACTGGATGTGGGGGGCATAGATGCACGTGCACATCGAAGGAAGTTCAGGTGTCAGGGGAGTAATAAAGGCGTCTATGTAACTCTGAGAATGCAAGATGATTTGCATATCATAGTTATCCTTCCACAATAGCCATAGTCCACCTCTCCTACTAACTTTGGGAACAGAAAAATGATTCTGAAATTGAAGTGATTGTGCAATAAACGCCATATGATTGTTGGTAAAAAGAGTTTCAAATATGAAAATAAAGGATGGTTTGTGCAGTGATATCAAGCTTCGAATATGTTGTATTGTGTTATGCTGGTTGAGTCCTTGGAAGTTCCATGCGAGAATACTCATCTTGGCAAACAAACAAAGTTACAGTAGTAAATACAAAGAAATATAGTAGATTTTGACTATTAAAGTTTTTACACAAAGACACTTTCAGTTACTGGATACAGCTTAAAACATTGAACAATGCTTGAAAATACTTTCTATTACAAGATATAACTTAGAAAATTGAGCAATGCTTGAGACAGGATCGAGCTAAACAATATAAAGAAAACTACAATTATATGAGACAGATTTGATAAGGTCAAGGTATTTTGAGTGGACTTACCTGGGGGTTAATTAGTCAGATCAGAGGAGCGTGGGTTTGGGACAGTGGAAATCATTTCTTCATATTTGGCACGTACAAAAGAGGCGCAAGGGGGTTGAGTTAAACTGACTTCTGACAAGTACATCAAGACACCGACAAGGTTTGAAAACATGAACAATTGAAAAAATCGCTCGAGAGGTTGCACACAATGAAAAATAGATCCTAAATTACCGACCATTAAATAATATAAGCCCTTAAAATAAAAGTCATAAGAAAGTAAAGAGATACATAAAGGATTCCTATAGATGTTTAAATAAATCCAAGTCAAGGTGAACGTTGACAGTGCTTAATCTACATAATCAAGTCCAGTACAAATCATCAAAATCATTATACCACAGAATGCCAAAGGAACACAACAGGGTATAGTACAGGTTGAAGAAAAACAGGGGGATTATAACGGGTCAAACAGGACAATGGCAGGGATTGGTTAAAGAATCTAAACTAGAGTTTCAAAACAAACTGCATAATAACAAGCAGAACATCACACTGACAACTTCAAAGGAAGTTACACAATTTTAAATTATAGATAAAACTCACATAATTCCTTTTGGCTACTACCATGATTTCAAAAGAAATTACACAAATCTGAAAACAACTCATATAATTCTTTTGGCTATTACCACCATTCAAAAGAAGTTATATAATCCTAAACTAGTTTTTCAAAACAACTTGCATAACACTGAGCTAAGATCATTATCACAATTTCAGAGAAATTACACAACTCTAGATTATAGATAAGAACTCACATGATATATATTTGATTCCTACCACAATTTCAAAAGAAATTACAGATTCCTGTATTAATTCAAACATGACTAAAAAAATTAAGACAACCCCATTTCCTGGAAGATAAACACAAGAAAGGGAGAAAGTAAACAAATCCTAATAGCATATCAACAACAATCTCAACTTAAGAGATATAGACAAGAAAGGGACCAACGAATCCTAATTTGGAGCACCAAACCGACAATTAATTAGATGAGGAAACTCACAGAACAAAAGATGGGATAAATTCACCAAAGCTATATGAAAGTATCACAAAATACCGTAAGTCCAGACATCAACAATCAAAACTTATAGAACATTAATCAATCTAATTAACAAACAAAACCGATTGAGACCTCTTCGTTCAAATTAAATATCGACCCAATTAGGAGACCCAAAATTGCTAACCCTAGATCTGAAATCCATAGAAAATTACCAAAGCATATAGATTGGAAATCTCATCAAACAATTTAGTATCATGATTAAACATCAAAACTTGTATAAGGACAAGATTAGAGACGAACCGCAACAGACTTGCCTAAGATTGGACAAACGGATACAGAGAATAGGAAACAAAGTTGAAAGAAAAACTTCGCCCCCTTAATCAGCCTCTTGTACCTTAATTAGATTCCACGTTTACATCCTCTTAGTCATGATCTATCCTTTCCCCCAAGCGGTCCTAAAGTTTCGTTGGAGAAAAAAATTGCCGCCATGGAATCGCCAGAGAGCGAAGAAAGAGGTTCTACAGTATAATGGTTTTGAGTTATTTGTCCGGATATATGGAGTTTCGGGTTTCATACCTACGTGCCTTTGGACATTTGGTTTTTCCTATGCTTGAATTCCTATAGTACAGTAGTCTTGACACTATTCGAAACCCCCTTTATATAATAAGAATCTGTCTCTGTATCATTTTAGTCTGAAGCTGGGGATTTGGTCGAGATATGTCAAATATCGATTAACAATGGTATGCATCCATATTAAATCCTTTTTTGTACTAGAAAAAATGTTTTATTGATGAATAGAACGGTTACACCGTAGAGTTGAGAAAGTCTGGAATAATTTCCATCCATTCCCCTGAGATTCTAGATATCTTATTAAACTTGGCAGCATGATCAACCAACATTATATAGTTCATACGTAAAAATTCAAATCTAACGAATTCAAAAGAACAAATAGCTTTACAGTCATCTAAGACTGAGCTGTTGTACCAAAATAATTGGTTATTTTTTAATCTAACATAATCAATGACTGACTTAGCGTCACTAATGAAGCAAACTCGCTCCCTTCCTTTTTCCTTTGCCCACTCTACAGCATTCAATAAGGCAAGGATTTCAGCTTCATCTGCATTCCTTACTGTGCCTGGCTTGATCTTGCACCTAATGAAGGTACTTGCAGTGTCAAACATTGTCAGTCCCATTCCAGACATATTAGTATTCTTATCAAATGCTGCATCACTAAAGATAATAGTACAATTTTCAGGTAACTCGTTGGTAACATTTTCTAGATTTCTTTCATCTACAGCGCGTGGAGTAATTGATCCCTGTTCATCCTCATCGTTCAAAAATAATTCAGTATCATTAGCTATAGTTTCAAAGATAATCTAGTTGTGGAATGGTTGTTTAAAGTTTTTCCTTGAAAGGTATGTGAGCATCTTTCTTTCCAAATGCTCCAGACAATTGAGAAAACTGCACAAACTTTATCCTTTAGGATAGCGTCAGAAGCCCACTTTATGACCCAGTCTATAAGACTAATATTAGAAGCACCATCTTGCTCCACTAGATATGCATAAGGAGTTAAAGACCATACCGACTTTGCAAATGGGCAATGAAGAATTATATGTTCAGGAGTTTCAAGTAAACCTGAATTGCACATACTACAGGTGGAATCATGACCATTAGCAAACCTGGAAAGAATAGTTTTGGAAGGAAGGATGATTTCATGACACTTCCAAATAAAAATTTGGACTTTAGGCAGTATGGGAAGACTCCAAAGTGTCTTATAGAAAGGGTCACTGCTAAGAGTATTATTCATATAATCTGTTTGACCAGAAATTAATTTGTAGGACTACTTAACTGAGAACTGGCCATTCTTAGTATGTGGCCATATGATTATATTACACCCTGAAAGAGGAATCCTATATTCAAGAATGTTCTTAGCATTATGAGCGGTGAAAAAAGCATTAACAAGATCTGGAATCCAGGCTTTCGTGTCACAATCAATTAGAGCCGAAACAAAGATATTGGGATTAAGATTAGCTACAAACACTGGCTCACAGGCATTTGGAATCCACTTGTCTCTAAAAGCCGGAATATTATTACCATCCCTTACTTCCCACATAGAATTTTGCAAAATGAAATCAAGACCCCTACTAATGCTTTTCCAAGCCCAAGAACAATCCTTCTTTTTAGAATAATGAAGATGGTGACAGTTTTTAAAATACTTACACCTAAATTTAGTATTTAAGTCTTCTTAAAATACTTAAATGGCTAAAGGATAATCTTACCCAAGTGTCCATAGTCACTGATTGTAAACAACTAGCGGATACAATAAACAATGGAGCTATGGAAATTCCGTGGAAGATGGAAAACACAACTGAAGAGGCAAAAAATATACTTCAAGATTTTCCACTAGATCGAGTACAATATATCAACAGGAAACAAAACACAGCAGCGAACTCTTTGACTAAAGAAGCAAGAATACAGAGGATTCATCATATGTCAAAGCGTTCAAACCAGAAAGTCCAATAATCTAGTGTCATAAGTAATAATTTCAATGAGCAAGAAATTACTTATTTACTGTATTATTTCTTGATTAATATTATTATAACTTTCCCATAAGGGAAAAAAAAAAAACACTGATTTATTTTGGGGATTATTTGCGTTACCCCCCGCGTAAAGATTGGTAATTTGCATTACCTCCCCTACAGAAATAAAATTAGCAAAACCTCCCCTCGTCAATAATTCCGTCTATTCCAAGTTAGCTGACTCAGCACTAACTTACACGTGGTTTTTATTTTTTTGGGGTTATTTGCGTTACCTCCCCTAGATTGGTAATTTACATTACCTCCCTTGTAAAGATTGGTAATTTGCATTACCTCCCTTACAAAAAACAACGTGTAAGTTAGTGCCGAGTCAGCTAACTTGGAATAGACGAACGAGAGAAGGTTTTGCTAATTTTATTTTTGTAGGGGAGGTAATGAAAATTACCAATCTTTCCAGGGGAGGTAACGCAAATTACCCCTTTATTTTGCCTCTCGAATATTGGATTTAGTCATCTAGATACTGCCCATGATGGGAAACTGGGCCTATTGCTTGTTGAGTAGGAGTCGCCCTTAGCCGGTAATAAAGGGTGCAAGTATCATGAAAACCTGAACCTAATTTCATTCCTCAAAGACGAAAACTATGAAATTGAGATCTCAAACTCTACTTACACTCTTTCTCTACAACATAGAGAAATGAAAAAGATCCATCCGATTTCTAGATCAAGGAGGAAAAAAAAGAAGAAATGGGAGAAAGTATCGTGAGAATCGAAGTTACTAAACCGAAGAAGAAGAAGAAGAGTGTGTTGATTTGGATAATCAATTTCATAGTTTTTGTTGAGAGTCAATGTAATGTTCTGTTCAATGTCATGACAATGCATCTGTTTTAGTCATGACAATATGCATCTGTTTGTAATAGAAGTTGTATGGACAAGAGAAGTCCACATGTAACTCTTTTCTTGGGTCTTATATTTGACCAAGAAAATAAAGAATTTTTTTTTTATCATCTTCTAAGTTAATGAAATCAGAGAGTGAGATGAACTTATCAAGTTCCCACTTCTCCATTAACAAAAATCATCACAAACATCTCTTTTAATCACCCAAAACAAACAACAGTTGGCAGAGCCAAGATCAATCGAATCTGATCTTGGTAGTAGAAAAAAATTCAATCAATACCCAATCAATCAAAAAATCAGCAAGATTCAAAGTTCTCAAAAACTAGATCTAGAAAAGAAAAAACCCAATTTCTTCAATTAATTTTCAACCTAATCAATGGCAAGTTTGAGCAACACAAACCTTTATATTCAACAACCTTCAATCCCAATTTTTCATGTAGAAAATTATGATTTTTGGTCCATCAAGATGAAGACCTTATTCATGTCTCAAGATGTTTTGGAGATTGTTCAAAACGGGTATGATGAAATTGAAGATACATTAACTCTAGAACAAGCAAAAAAGGATACACTTAAGGAGAGTAGGAAGAAGAATGCTAAAGCATCCATGTACATTCAACAAGGAGTTGGAGACACTATTCTACCAAGAGTAATTCATTTTCCTAAAGCTAAAGAAGCTTGGGATATTCTTCAAAAGGAGTATGGAGGAAACAAGAAGGTAAGAGGGTTGAAACTTCAATCATATAGAAGAGATTTTGAAAATCTACATATGAAAGATAATGAAACATTGAATGAGTTTTCTTCAAGAGTTGTTGAAATTGCAAATCAAATATTGATGTGTGGTGAAAAGCTAGAAGAGAAAAGAATTTGTTAGAAGATTTTAAATTGCTTACCGGAAAAATTTGAACCCATTTTGGCGGTTTTGGAAGAAACAAAAGATATTTCTACATTGGAGTCGCAAGAGTTATGGGCTCAATTGAAAGTCTATGAAGAAAAGGTGTCTCGACATGCCGAGAAGTCGATTGAAAGTGCATTTCAATGAAAGATGAACTTGAACTCAATGAAGAAAAATGAGTACAAGGGTGATGCTTCATCTAACTTCAAAGGAAAGGGGAAATGGAAGAAAGGAGGAGCAAGCTCCAACAACTACCAAAAGGGTGATTCTCAACAAGTACCAAAATGCAATTTTTGCAAGAAGAATGGTCATTTGGAGAAGAATTGTTGGAACAAAGGAAAACCTCAATGTCATCATTGCAAGAAGTATGGACATTTGAAGGAGGATTGTAGATACAAAGGAGATGAACATGCCGGTAGAGCGGAAGAGAAAGAAGAAAAAGGAAAACAAAACTTGTTTTATGCTTGTCAAAGTGCCGTAGAAACTTGCAAGAGTGAAGTGTGGTTTGTGGATAGTGGTTGTACTACTCATATGTCCGGTGTGAAGAGCTTGTTTGTTGATATGGATACATCCATAAATTCTCTAGATAAGATGGGGGATGGAAACATGGTTCAAGCTAATGGAAGAGGTACAATTTGCGTGCAAACTATCAATGGAGCAAAATGCATTAGAGATGTGTTATATGTTCCGTATTTGGCACAAAATTTGCTTAGTGTTGGGCAACTTATGGAGCTTGGGTACGCGGTTCATTTTGAAGATGGATATTGCACCATTTATGATAAGAAACATAAAGACAAGATACAAGTGATGAAGAGTATCAATATGGAGAAGAATAAAAGCTATCCAATTGTATTTGAAAAGGAGAAGAATGTTGTAAACCATTGATGAAACATGGTTATGGCATAAAAGACTTGGGCATTTGAATTTCAATAATCTCAAGGTGCTTTCCAACAAGAACATGGTGCAAGGACTTCCACAACATATCAACCACAAGGATGGAGTATGTGAAGGTTGTGCACTTGGGAAACCACATGCCAACCATTTACAAAAGGTGTAGCATGGAGAGCAAAAGAACTTCTTGGTTTGGTACATACCGATGTGTGTGGACCAATGAAGACACCAACTCATGGAGGTAATATATACTTTATCTTATTCATTGATGATTTTAGTTGTATGACTTGGGTGTACTTCATGAGGCAAAAATCCGAAGTTTTTATCATCTTCAAGAAGTTCAAGAGCCTTGTTGAAAAGCAAAGTAGTCACTACATCAAATTTTTAAGAAGTGATAGAGGCAAAGAGTATAACAACAAAGAGTTTGATAAATTTTGTGAAGACGAAGGCTTGGAAATGCAACTAACCGTGGGTTATACTCCTCAACAAAATGGTGTTTCCGAGAGAAAGAACCAAACCGTGATGGAGATGGCGAAGTCCATGCTTCATGAGAAGGGTATGCCTAAAGTGTTTTGGGACGAAGCCGTTAACACCACCGTCTACTTGATGAATAGGTGTCCAACAAAAGCCGTATGGGATAAAACTCCAATTGAAGCATGGGGTGGAAGAAAACCATCGGTAAGGCATCTTAAAGTTTTTGGTAGGGTGTGTTATTCTCAAATTCCAAAGGTGAAGAGAACAAAGATTGATGAATCAAGTGAGAAGTGTATATTCATTGGCTATAGCCTCCAATCAAAAGGTTATAGGTTGTTTAGCTTGAAGAATAACACAATGATTACAAGTCGTGGCGTCTTGTTTGATGAAGGAACTTCATGGAATTGGGAAGAAGGTAAAATTGAGAAGAGGACCATTATTGTTGATGAAGAGCAAGAAAATTCAGCAACAAATGAAGTTTAAGAAGGTGAAGAAGATGAGGAAGAACTACCTCAAACACCTCCAAATACAAGACAAGGAGCATCTCCAAGTATGTCTACAAGTACTAGTGCATTAACATCATCACCGTCGGCACTAAAGAAGATGCAAAGGTTGAGTGAAGTTTATGAAAGATACAACTTTTGTACGGTCGAACCGGAAAATTTTAAAGAAGAATCAAAAGAACCGGTTTGGATAAAACCTATGGAAGAAGAAGTTTTAGTCATTGACGAGAACAATACATGGGAGAATGTAGCAAGGCCAAGTGACAAAGAAGTTATTGGTGTGAAGTGGATCTACAAGGTGAAGTACAATGTGGATGGATCGGTTCAAAGGCACAAAGCAAGGTTGGTGGCAAAGGGATACTCACAACAACCCGGCATCGACTATAATGAGACTTTTGCACCGGTTGCTCGTCTTGACACCATTAGAGCCGTGATTGTTATGGCTTCCCAAAAAGGTTGGTTACTTTATCAACTTGATGTCGAATCGGCATTTTTGAATTGATAACTCCATGAAGAGGTCTATGTAGAACAACCATAAGGTTTTGTGATTGAAGGAGAAGAGGACAAAGTATACAAGTTGAAGAAAGCCTCGTATGGCCTCAACCAAGCACCAAGAGCTTGGTATAGTGAGATAGATAGATACTTCAAAAGGAAAAACTTCAACAAAAGCAAGAGTGAGCCTACACTATATGTGAAAACAAAAGGTACGTCTATTCTCATCGTTGCCTTGTATGTTGATGATCTTATCTTTACGGGTAATGATGTTCATATGATTGAACAATTCAAGAGAGAAATGATGATGAAATATGAGATGAGTGACATGGGTTTGCTCAAGTACTTCCTTTGTATTGAAGTTCATCAAAGTGAAGATGGAGTGTTCATTTCTCAAAGAAAGTATGCCGAAAAGGTGTTGAAGAAATTTTGTATGCTTGGTTGTAACCCCACATCTACACCACTTGTAATAAATGAGAAACTCAAGAAAGATGATGGAGGAAGAAAAGTTGATGAGACTTACTATAGAGGTCTTATTGGAAACTTGTTATACGTTACACACACAAGACCCGATATTATGTTTGCTTCAAGTATGCTTTCTAGCTTCATGAGAACACCTAGTCATTTACATCTTGGCGCGGCAAAGAGGTTGTTAACGTATATTCAAGGAACTATGAATTTTGGAATCATGTATTCAAGAAATTTGGATGTCAAATTAGTTGGCTATTGAAGAATTTTGGAATTATTTATTTATGACATGAAGAGTACATCAGGGTATGCTTTTTCTCTTGGTTCGGGTATATTTACATTGGCATCAAAGAAGCAAGAAACCGTAGCTCAATCCACGGCGGAAGCGGAGTACATTTCAGCATCAATAGCTACATCTCATGTTGTATGGCTAAGAAGAATCATGGAAGACATTCAAGAGAAGCAAGAAGAAAGCACCATAATTTTTTGTGACAACAAATCAACAATTGCTATGTCCAAAATTTCGGTTGAGCATTGTAGAGCAAGGCACATCAAACTCAAGTACCATTTCATTCGAGAAACGGTTGAAGATGGTGAGATAGAACTCAAGTATTGCAAGACGGAAGACCAATTGGCGGACATATTCACCAAGGCACTTCCCAAAGGTAAATTTCAACATTTCCGTGAACTACTAGGAGTAGAAGAACATCACATTAAGGAGGAGATTGTTGAGAGTTAATGTAATGTTCTGTTTAATGTCATGACAATGCATCTGTTTTAGTCATGACAATATGCATCGGTTTGTAAAAGAAGTTGTATGGACAAGAGAAGTCCACATGTAACTCTTTGCTTGATTCTTATATTTGACCAAGAAAAGAAAGAGAAAAAAATTATCATCTTCTTAGTTAATGAAATATGAGAGTGAGAAGAACTTATCAAGTTCCCACTTCTCCATTAACAAAAATCATCACAAACATCTCTTTTAATCACCCAAAACAAACAACAGTTTTCATGGGTTGGGTTTGCGTCATTAGATCCTGGTTTTCAAGATTGCACCTTACACTTTTCTTCCCTCTTGTAGCTGACAGGATTTTTATGAGGAGCCACGATATATACGAAGAAAAATTGAGACGCAGCCTCTTCCTCAGTAAGCCTGTGGCGGTGGTGGTTGGTTTCTCTTTTGGTGGTACACTATGTAGTACTCGTTAACGGATCTGCAAAAATTCAGGGGGTGCTTGCGGAAAATGTCTCTCCTCAATATCGAAGAAGTAAGTGAATTTCTATAGGGATTCATCAGGATCTCTAATAGACAAATATAAGATAGCAGCACTTTCCTGCAAGAAAGCATCACCAGAACTTACCCTTATCATAGAAATTGTGAAATATAGAGAGGAATAGGGACCAACAAGGATATACAAATTTCAATTTCACTATAAGGTGATTCTCCTTTATAATTGAAGGATTTAGTTATTTTAATTTTGCATGGGACAATTGGTTCATTCTGCTTTTTAATTGATTACTTCTGTATTCTGCTGTCAACTAAATTTACAGATGTCTTCTGAAACTAAATTCCCCTTGATTATCCCAATAATTGTGCATTGTGCTCGAATGTTAAGTATGTCCCGTAGGTTCTTGGATGCATGAACAAAAGCGTAGTTGTACCTATTAATACACTTATTTATTAGATTAATAGTTTATAAATGTTTTGATTTTTGAATAGAAACATTCAAGTTATATTGAGAAAACCTGCAGCCTACTATAGCGAGGTATAACATATTCGTCATGTTGAGAAACTTCTGCGAGGGAACGATGAAGATTACTTGTACATGAAGGTGAGTTGTGGTGGTTAGGAATCAAGTATGCTTTAGCCCCAAACTTTGACAACTTTAGCAAATCGTAACCGAGCATGAATTAGGTGGATCATTCGAGTGAGTTAGATGTTAGTTCTCTGTCTGATTCTCCAATGATGTGGTGTAAGCTAGAGGGCTAATTTAAGGGTTTCAATTTGTTCTCATTTTGCAGGCTCTGAAATTATGAAGGTGGGCCAATAACTTGAATCCATATGTACAGCTGAAGCAATGACAGTTAGCAGACATCTTTCAAATTCGAAATGTTCCATCAGCAAGCTGAAGGTTGATTCTCTTCAGTTCCTATTTTATCCAAATTCTAGTCGACGTGGTCATCGTATCATCATTGTCTAAAGCTACTGGCATCACAGGCCAAACCACCTCAGAAACACAATCTAGCAGTTGTCGTGAAGGAAGAGATGGATGTACAAGCAAACCAAGTTGATGGGAAAGTTCAGTGAGGGGACGATGAAGATTACTTGTACATGAAGGTGAGTTGGGCTTTCTATTTTGGTACCTTCTTGGTAACTTGGTAGCTACTAATCCATCAAGTTAGATAAAGCATTGTGTAAAACCCAAGACTTCCCCCTTAATCTTTCTAATTTGATGTCTAATTTTATTTTATTTTAAATGCAGGCTATGTATCATGTCCAACCACTGGATTATGTTACGATATCTAAACTTCAAAGTAAGTTGGAAGGAAAGGCAACAAGCAACAGGCAACTCTGCATAAACTGCTCGATAAGATAGCTTGTGATGGATATGTGGAAGCCAAGAACAAACCAAGACTAGGTAACATAAACAACTCCTTGAACCATTATTGCTTAGTTTTCTAAATGAAGCATGTAACTATAAAATAGAATACAGAGAAAATTCAAGTTTTGCTACAATAGACACATATATTTTTCATTCGGTAAATGTGTCATTCGATCTGAATTGACTGAAAAGAAGCTACTTGAGGTCAAGCATGCTTTGGGCATCAAGTTATCAGCAATATTATTAAGTCATATTAGGACTTTTCCTTGTTCTTAATTTTGTGGCTTAGATGATGAGGCTTCGCCAATAGATTCGTTTCATTGTGTTTTAGAATCTAGAGACATAACTTTGGTTCTTTTTGCAGGGAAGAAAATTATGTGCTTTCTGCTCTTTTTGATCGGGATGAAGCAGTGCAGAAACATCTGCAAGAAGTTGAGTTGCATTTCTTGTATCTCATGATGGGACAGGGTTTGAAACTGGTGGTCTATGCCAGGGCAGGGAATGTTGTTGCCATAAGAGGCCTTGGTCATCACATCTTAAAGAGTGCAACTCTTTCTTCGACTAGAAATTGTTGACCCTTTGCAAGTATGGTTTTATAACTTGCCCCTACGCTAAGAGTTTCTGTTAAACCAACTATTCTGAGGGACATGGCTGCGCTTGGCCTATGAACAGCGCAGACGCATTTGTAGCGGTTAGTGTTTCTGCCACAGGAGAACAAGTGCTTTCAGCTCCAGGAGAGGTTCATCTCGACAGATGCATAAAGGATTTGAAAGAGAGGTTTGCAAGGATTAGTCTGAATGTCTCAAAACTCCTCGTCTGCTATAAAGAGACCATTGAGGGGATGCATCCGACTTTCTAGATAATCTGAAGGTCTTGGCCGGTAGCTTAGTTTGTGACTTGTGTTGACAAAACAACTCCCAGTGGTCGATGTGTTGTTCGGGTGCAGGTTCTAAAGCTTCCGCCAGCAATTACAAAGTTGCTTGATGAAAGTTGCTCTACTTGGAGAGATTCTAGAGGGAAAACCTGGATAGAGAATCAATAAACTGTTGGCATCATATAAAGAAGAGAATTCAGTATTAGTTGATAGTCCAGTCGAAGCACATAAAAAACGGATGGTGGATGTTGAGCAGGATCAGGCTGCAAGCTGAAAACTCAATAAGGATATTGCTGATAAATATAGAAAAGCATGGCTTCAGTTTCTATGGAGAATCTGAGCTCTTGGACGTAAGCACATTGGTCCTAATATTCTTCTTGTTCCAGAAGCTAAAGAAGAGAATGATGATCATTCAGTTCTAATTAGAGGTTCTCCTCTTGCAAGTTTAGGGTTTGTCGATAAGAAGACTATTGAAAAATTTATAGAAACAAACAGTTCCCTCTTTATGCAGGCAGAGAGTCTCAAGAGCAGTATTTTATCTGGGTTTCAGCTTTGCTGCTGGAGCTGGATCATTATGTAATGAACCTATGTGGGGGTTGGCCTTTATTGTTGAAGCTAATGTGTTACTCCAATGGAAAATCAATGTATAAGTGCATTACTTGTACTTGGTTCATATGTAGAAGATTTCGAAACTATGAAAGAATTAGATGATTTTGTGGGGAGGTTTTGTCCTGACTTGTGTTCAGATACAAGATGAAGAGACATGGATTTAATGTATGTGCTCTACTTGAACAAGGCGAAAGCTTACAGTAAGTTCTACAATGGCGTTATCGAATCGGTGAGTTGACTCAGTAACCGATTTATCTTAAGGGTGCATTTTTTTCCTTTCTTCTTCTGTGCATGTGTTAAGCTAGAGTTTTAGGTTCTGGTGGTTGTGGTGGTGGTGATGGTAGGAAAATGCGTTCCATTTGTGGTTAGATTTAGTTGCATGTTATTGAATCAGTGGGTGAATCAATGATTGATTCATTGCTTAAGCTTTATGTTTCTCTTGTCTTGATCCTGCCAGAACATGTGCAGATATGCCGAATAGTTAGTAGCTCGCTGAATTTATGTAGTTAACTGTTAGTTACACCTTTCTGTAGAAATTTTGAATTCGTATAAGATAATTACTGCGTCGTATGTCTTCTGTGAAATCTTTGCGTCTCTGTAACTGCTGCATATTTTCTCTTGATTTCTGATTATGGAAATCAACCCAATATTCTCGACCCTGTAAGTGTCTCAACAATCATATTTATGCGTTGTTTCTTGAGCTGTAGATATATGTTTTTAGGTTTATTACTTTTGTTTGTTTTGGGTTTTCTCTGCGTATTTTGTTTTCTTGTTGTGGGTTTCTTCAAATTTGATTCAGTTTGTTTGTTGTTGAAGCTGGTGCCTTATTTGGGGAATATATTCTTCTCTACTGTTTGATTTTTGTGTGTGTGTGTAGATTTTGGAACTTTGCCCCATAGTTTAAGTATCAAATAAGAACACTAGTTTGTATCAAGGTTTAGGCAACATAATCGGTGAAGATTTTGTGGTTTCCCTTGGCCTTTGCTACTAAAAGGGAATTTACATTGTTGGTTAGATTAACAGGACTTCCTTTCAGTATTGCATAGGTGAGTGCGACAGATCTTTGGATACAATACTTACAAACAGTTAAAGTTGGAAATTGAAGTATATCGGGTTCCGACATTAATTAGAATTCTTAGCTTGGCAGAGTTTAGTTAAGACAATTTCATTTTTTTTACTTTATTTTGAAAATAAGATTTCATTAAAGGATACTAAGACTCATGAAGAGTCTGGATTACAAAACTAGATGAGCCATCTAATATAGAGGAATCATCCCTCCTAATATTGGATTTATCTACCGAGAGTTTAAATTTAATACACTTCGGATAATTAAGATCCCAATCCGAAACTGAATTTAAAGTTTTCGCGAACTTTGCGAAAGAGGGGAATTAATGTGGGTGGCAAATAGATGACTAATATATCTTTTCAGTTGTACTTGTCTATCCAAGGTGCGATATTTTTTTTCGTTTAACTGTATCTCATGGGAGTTTCTTAAATGAGACTGGCATCATTCTGTTGTTCTTATGCTGTCTGATTCCAGTTACTGAATTATGACTTATTAATTTATTACTTTGCCTCTTCGTTCTGGAACCATTTAAAGGCTGTCCTCTTTTTTGGGTGATGCAGTGGGTATTCTAATTGAGTCCGTTAAATGTTAGTTGATCTCAGGTCGTAAAGCCTAACTTTTTTTCAAGTTGTTTGGATATTAAATGATCTCGTGCTAGTTTTATTTGAGTTTGAAGGATAGGAGGGGGTGAGGATAGTCTGATGAATATTCCTACTTCCTTGGTCAACCATGATATTTCTCTCATTCATTTCGTAGTCCATGTATGTTTACTTACTAATGCTGTGAAACATTGTGACATTTTTTCCAGATTGTTTTAACATTTCCTCAGTGTTTTGATTGTGTAGATCATGTTGGTCAGAGATACAAATCATCCTCATTAACGTGGAACGGATGATGCCATCAGAGAGATGCATGGCAGGGAACTTGGTGAACGTGTTATATCAGTCAACAAAGCCCAGCCTAGAGGTGGTGGTGGTCTTGATGACTATGGTTATGGCGGGGATACTCATGAGGTGGCAGTTTGACTGGTGACAGGGGAGGTGAAGGGGGATCTGAGCCAGTTGGACCATTTGTTGGGTTTAAGTCTTGGTGACTGTATGCACAGCCTCATTGTTGATACTCTAGAACCTGATCAAGAGTCGAAATATGCGTGTTTTATACCCAAGGATGCAGTTATCAGCATTCAAAGAACTACATTGGTATTGAAGCATCCTGTTTGGCTTTGTGACCTGATGCCTTGTGCATGGGTTTTAGGGCATCGATAAATTACAATTGGGTTCACATGCCAGTATCCTGATACTGGATCAAACAGAAAATCAGGAGAGGCTTATGAACATGCATGAAGACTATACCCTAGCAGCAGCTAGTAAACAACTCTTTTCATCTGCATCAACTACTTCTGAGCTCTGGAAACTGACTGATTCTAACTTATGCCAAGGGAAGTTCAATACCATCTCATTCATGATCTCAACTGACACTTTTATCATTCCAGTATCAAAGTCAGCCAATTCGTCAGTCTTGTCATCATCTGTCTCAACAATTAATTAAATGTCTTCTTCCTGGTTCACTTCCTCGGCATGATGCTAATTCGTGGATGGCCCCTGCAGAATGGATGAGCATGGGTTGAAATTTCTGGTGATTGCAAAGCCATTGGTAGTGCGAAGTGGCATAAGATGGCGCTGGTTTGTAATAGGGATGGGTTGAATAAGTTTGTGATGCTGTTTATTAAAGTGTATGCTGTTGGTTATTATGTGAAATGTGTGAAGAGGAAACCGTTGCCGGATATATTTGAGGGGCAATTAGCGGGGAATCCTGAAGGGTGGATGATAAGGCATATATAAGATACTGTAGTGCCGCTGGATAGTTTGTAGGCGACTTGAATTCGTTACGGTGCTACAATCTGTGTTTGGAATCCTGAGTGTACACTTTCTTTCCTTGGTCAAGTCACTGTTTCCTTCTCAATCTGTTTTGTGTGCATATCCTAGATCTACCAAAATTAACATCAACATTTGAATCTCTTGTTCCTGATCATGAACGTGCATGGCATGAGGGCTTTTGGATCCTCTCCACAGATCAGGCTACCTTGCATATTGGAAGCTGATAAGAATAAGAAGAGGCTACCTACTAATTCCCCCACCAGCGACTTTCAGAAATCATCGATCAGTTGTCTAAATATGTTTTCCCAAGCTCTTTGCATTTACTGATAGTAGTCTGTAACCATTTCTCTTGCAATTGTGAATTGAGTTCCGATATGGATAAAAGTTTGTTTTGGTTGCCTGTAACAAACAAATAAAAGTTCCGATATGCATTAATTAATAAAAAACAATGGACCAAAAATTTGAGGGTGGTTTCTTCTTGGTACTGGTAGCACTTTAGACATTCTAGAAAGATTGCAACAAACAACATTCAGTTACTTAATTATGCTGATAATGACATCCAATATAATTCTCACAAGGTATACGCTGTACCATCACAATAACATATCTAGACATAGCTAGCAAACCCATTCATGGTTAACTTGCTGGACTAGATCACGCGTACAGATAACTGAATCTCTTGAGAATTATGGCTACTCAACTCTTTCTATCTCTCAACAATAACAAGCCTGCCATAGTATGTAGTGCTGAAATTAATTTTGCTTTAGTGGTTGCCGGTTGCGCGTTGAAAAAAATCCACCATTCTTTTTACTTTTTTCCTTGTTTAGTAATTCGTATCTTTCCTGCGTGTAAACCATTTCAGGTGATATAGTTTGTTGAGATACCTCTTAATTCTTCTTTAATTAAAACCAACCAAAACCTTTACTCTTTTCCTTGTTTATGTCTGTCTGGTTTTCTTCTGGGCTTACCCCATTTTCATCTTCTTCTTCATTGGAAAAGCTAACTAGCAGCAATAGATATAAGTTTTGGCTTCCAACCAAGCATTACAAGTAAATTGTCTAAAGTAACATAAAAGTTCAATATTTTCTTCTATCCTGGTGGAGTTAATTGGGTTTTCTTTGAGGGAGCTTCCATTTCATCTTGAGTTTCTTCATCACCCTATTGTCATCAAGTTCATTTCTCTACATATTGAAGAATCAAATGTCGGATCGACAGAAAGATACACACGAAACAGGAGGAGGTAATGGTGGTAAGTTGTATTTACGACTTTTGCTACTTGTATTTTTTTATCAAAACAGATTTCAATTTTGATCAAAATCATTAAATTGATCAAAACAAAACAAGAATAAGATGTTTCCATTCAAAAATAAGAACAAGAGTTTCCATTTCACTTATTTAGTCGTTGATTCGTTTTAAGGGTTTATCATGACAAATCTTTTTTTTTTTTAAATTTCGTTTGAATCGTTTCCAATGTACGAGCTGTTTCAACTCTAAGTTTCTTCTAATTCACCTTTCATTGCTGTTTAATTTCTTTACCCTGGTAATCCTTTGTGAAGGGGTTTATCTTCTGTACCTTTATGATCCCTGGTTCAGTTAGGGGCTTGTACTCATAAGTAGTATGCAAGTTTTAAATCATTACTAAAATATACACCGGTCTTTTCATATTTCCTGGTTTGCCAGTTCATAAAACTACTAGTATTGTATATTCTCTTTGATTTGGTTACTATTGAACTGCGCCTAGTCTCATGTATCACTAGGTAATTTAACAACGTGACACTTATAGCTAATGGAATTTTAGGTATATATGTAGTACTCTTGGTGTACCTCTGACTGTCTCGGTTAATTACCACTAGCAAGTAAAAAGTTTCAAGAAGAGCAACTAGCAATACTGCAACAGCATGTCTGCAAGACTGTAACAGTAGAGATACGAAGAGTTTTATAGCAATATCATAATTAAAATTAAGAATTATGTTGCTAGGTTACAACATTGTGCTCTAGGAATGCTTCTCTACCTGAGCCAGTTGGAACCATTGGTAGTGTTTAAGGCTTGGTGACAATACGCACAGCCGCATTCTATAACTTCTGGGCTTTACTTTATTTACCTTTCATTGCTGTTTAATTTCTTTACCTTGGTAATTGGTTTAACCGTTTAATTCACTAACTCATTTTCCACCGGAAATGCAGGTAGTTCGTTTATCCATCAAGTTTTGAAGTTCATATGGAATTATAAATGGGTGACTATACCTAGTTTAATATTGATATTAGGATTTATCGCATTTATGATATATGTCTATAGGAAAGACATAAAACGTTATTTCAGTAAAAGCCAGAAGAGTTGGTAGTCCCGGTAATTTCTTACACGTCAGCCCAAGAGTTAGAAGATGAAGATAAAGAATGTTGCATCTGCCTTCAAGAATACCAACTGGGCGAAATTCTAAGTGTTTTACCTACTTGCGGCCATAAAGCACACCAAAAATGTCTACAGTTGCAACATATCAATGAATATAGAGGAAAAAATTGTCCACTCTGCAAGAAGCCTATTTCAATGTCTGTCTAATTTTAAGAAGAAGAAAAAAAGGAAAAAAAGATTCACTGTCAATCTTAATTCTCAGAAGAATTTTGTTTTTATTGTACTATACATACATGCATACTATGTAGTAAAAGTTGAAATATAAACATACAGGTATGTGTTATTGGGCTTGACAATATGTTGTTAGAGTACTTTTACTGTCTTCTCTTTGCTTTTTACTTTTGAACTTACTTTCAACTTGATGTGTTTGCTTTTTACTATACATACATACATATACATACATACATACATACTATGTAAGATTATTATTTGTAGCTTGTGTTTCATTCTCTGCCGGTTATTAGTCGTCAGGTTCTAAAAACTTACAGTCAACATTCTGTCAAACAAATTTATAGAACTTTTACCATGCGACAACTACTCAATCATTAGATACACCCAGGATTGGACTAATACTCACCTGAACAATTTGAAGAAAGTCTCTTAAAAATAATTCTTGGGTGACGATATATAGACTGGTGGCTACGTGCCAGGATTTCTAACATACGTTTGATTGCAAGATCAAACAACTTAAGGAAAGCGTACCACCTGCATCAATTTAGAGATCAGGGAATAGAAAGAATCTTTTCTGGATCAAAACGAATTTGGTAAAATCTGGCACGCGAGCTTAAAAGCATTCTTGATTTAACCTACTTCCCCATATATATGAAAATGAACATGATCATTTATGTACTTCCAACTGTCTCCTTTGATGCCTGCTCAAGAATTACAGCTGCATGTAGTGAAGGCTCCTGGGGAGAAGTATAGGGTCTGGACCAAAACACGTAATCCCTATGTTGTAATTTTATGGAGTATGACTACCTCATTAGAAATCCCTGCACTTGAGCATTTCTGCCCACCAGAGACCAAAAAAAAAGAAGAGATCATTGGAAACATTTCAGGACAATATACTAAAAACAAATGCATCAGATAAAACATTGTTAGTGGCAGTTCCCCTCTTCACAAGACAGTAATTTACAGATAATCTTGGACCTAAAGGAAA
Organism: Papaver atlanticum; assembly: GCA_023531105.1. NCBI lineage: Eukaryota > Viridiplantae > Streptophyta > Magnoliopsida > Ranunculales > Papaveraceae > Papaver > Papaver atlanticum. The sequence continues at coordinate 899,331 of JAJJMB010008995.1, forward strand.
AAGTAGATATACCAAGTATGTTCTGTAAGCACTTTCCATGCAATACTCTGCATGCTTTCTTGATTGATCCAACATAAAGTATGTAAGTGCTTGCGTTTCCTACACACAAGATATGGTGAATTTGAGAAAACCAAGATGAAAGCTGAAAGAAACACAAACATGCCGTTTACTGAAAAATCATTGAAGAAATTGCATATGCAACAGGAAACTGGACTCAAATCAGGAATGTGTTTTTCGAAACTCCTTAGTGTAGTTCTGTTTTGAGGGTCTTCTTTCTGTTGGTATTTTGTTGTGTTTTTTCGGTGGTTGCATGCTCTCCTTTTTCTTATAAAATCTTTACTTTACTGAGCAAAAAAAAAATCGCTGCAACTAAATACGTAAATGCTTGGTTGCTTCTCTCCCTTGGCTTCTCCACCCTTTAGACTGTTGGAAACTCTTGCTCCCACCTGCATAAGCACCAAAAGTTGACACCAGACAGACCACGTAAGTTTCTTTACAGCAGTTGTTTCATGAGATGTGATAGATCCGGCGACCGCGAGGTTTAGATTCCTGGTGAACGAGTCATATGTTATAAAGTAAGTTGTTGTCATTACAATATGATCCCGTACGATAAATTTTTACCATTCATAAATTCCCATTGAGTGTCATATATCACAACAGTTTTGTATATGATCCAGAACCACGAAGCCAAAAGAGGAAAAAAAAAAAAAAACCAGCATACAGAACAGGCAAGAGCCAGCACCACATCCACAGAAACAAACAAAGTAGTAAAAAGAAAAAGATTCGTCACTAGAAAAGTCGCTGAAACATAACAACCAACCACATGCATTGCTTGTTACACACTTACGCTGCTTGGTTGTGCCACTGTCCCAATGTGGTACACTGAGTCATGTACAACAAAATATGTTTATTGGAATATCATACCACACAACACTCGATTTTCAGCTGGGAGTTGGGTGATGAACAATTTACCCTAGGATTCTCTCACATTGTGATTCTTCATAACCCATACTTCAATATTATGAGCGCTGGGAGAAACTACACAACAGCACCCTCCAAAAACACGTAATGTCGTATTTAGGATCCTCATATATAGGATAGTTGGAACAAAATAGCTCACCGATTTGTGGAGTTATTGGAACTTCCCTGAAATTCTCGCCTTTGATATAAAAAGAAACAATTAACCTAGTTTGTGGAACAGATATAGAACAAGGGCAAGGAGTTGGAGTTGCCATCCAAAAAAGAGGTCCATCAACAAATGCATGAATGTAGGAATCCATCTTATAAGGAACGTTGTCGGATAATGATTTCCACGAATCCGACACAACCATAACAAATTAACCAGTCGTTTATTATTAGTATTGCTCTCATATCCACAGAGTGCATTAGCTTTAACCATCTTGTAATCACCCGTATCGCAATTATAACCACTTCAAATGACTTCCCATACTCTGGTCCGTACTTGACATTTGGATAAACTTTTATTTCCTTGAACTCTTTGGTAGTTGGGTTCCAAAGGCAAGGATTACACTCTCCATATAAGCGGCTTCTCATTCAAATCAAAGTACCATGAGTCTCAATCGATAGATTTGGATAGTTAGCCAGTTGAGATTTAAATGGCAAATCCAATGCATTCATAGGCTCAAAGTAGTCATCTTCAAATTTGTTGATCCAAATGATTTCCTAATAAGCATATGAAACTGATGGAGATCTTTTATTAAAATACAAATTAACTTTCTGCTTTTGATGCTATTTTTAAAGTGAGTATTAATAAAACTAGGATCCGTGAATAACTTATCGAGCCAGTGTTTGCATAGGCACCTGAATATCAATATCGATTTTACGGGTAACCTCGAAAAGATGTTCACAATGATATCATCCGGGAGGAGGCTTGATCTAGTCTCTTCTTTTGCTCCATCTACTACTGTTACTGTTTTTTGCAACAATCGTTCCCACCTTCTCGTAGTTTTCTTCTTGTTTCAAACTGTCTTGAAATTGTACAGTGATATACAGTGAGCGTGGTGTACTTTCTACTTTAAGTACATCCCAATTGAAGTGTAAAGTGTAAACTCTACAATTCATTCTTGCCTCTAAGAAATGAGTCGGGTAGAAAAAGACTTCATCTCCAACTCAATCTGTAAATCTTATCCGTACAAATGTTTACACCACATTACCAATTGTAAACAGAGAATAGTATCATCCATGGGCAGGTCTTCAGAAGCCACTGCCATATTTCCTAATCTTGTTCACATGAACACGCAGTGATGTTGCTTAGTATATGATCTTGGGCATATATGATTAGGATCAATACCATTATTCGAAATTGTCTCCCGTTTACAGTTTTCCAACCATCCGAATTTACTCCGATAGTAATACATAATAATATCAGTAAGGTAAACATATACCATTACGTCAACATCATCATTTTATGAAGTCGATAGGAAAAAGTTACAATAACAACTATTATGGAATACCAACCAAATTGTGTGTTTTCTTTGTACTATTAAAATCCGCAACTCCATCCACATCCGCCCGTGGAAATTATACCTACCGGGTAATGGACTGGACACGGGTCCGATCTTTCGATGGATTGGACGCGGGTGCCAAATCCGCATCCACCCATCCACTACTCACCCCGGGTATTTTCAAGAATCGGCAATGGTTCCATGGCTGTCACCAGCCCAGCAGGTTTTAAGACTCACTGTCTAGAACCGTCTAGTTGTTATTCTCGTTTCGTCTTTCACAGGGACGGGCCTAGCAAGGGGCTAAATGAGGCTATAGCCCGTCCCTAATTTTGGAGTAAATATTTTTTAGTATAGAAACTTAGGTTAAATTTTATATTTAGTCCACTTATTAGTTGTAGTTAGCTAATCGTATGTGGTTTTTAGCCCATACTATGAGGTGATCAATATTTAAGTCATGTTTACAGTAAATAATCTTCTTCCACTCAATACATTTCTGCTCATATTTTCTTCTATATAAAAATATCTTTTGGTAATCACTTTGTTTTTGCTTTTATTTGCGTTCGTTTTAACTTTTATTTCCCTAGCTATTTAGTATTTTATGGGTGGATCACTATTTGGCCACTAATTATGTGATGTGTTCCAAAAAAAATTGCCGCGGCCTCCGACCGCATTATCGACTCTTACATTCGAGCCCTACCCAAAGGAGAATCCTGGGTCCGTCCCTGGTCTTTCAGCGGATGAATATACCAACTCTTTCTACACAAACCAATCTTTTTTTCTGTTCCCCGAGCTTTCACAAAAAAAAACAAAAACGTTGATGATTCCTATATATATTTACATCTCACAAATCGTCAGGTACATTGTTTAGTAAGAGAAGAGAGTGTACATTGTTGTCAATCACCAGATGGTAAAGCGTCATGCATGCTCCCAAGTTAAAGAGGCATTCGCAGTATGGTAAAGATTAAAATCAACATAATAAATGCAGCGTTGACTATAAACTAACCATATTAAAGACTATTTTCCAAGAATAATCTAAGCTTTAATTGACAAATGCATGAATGACAAATGCATGAATCCTTCTGCACCATATTAAAGACAATTTTCCTAAAATAATGAGTCTTAATTAACATCTTATCCCGAATAATTTATTTAAGGGACCATCTTGGTTCCATGTATTGCAAAAACAAGATTACATACGCAATGGAGTTTTCAAATGTTAATCTTATTGTGATCTTGGTCTTTTTTTATTTTATTCTTATCACTGAAACACGATCCGTGTATGGAGAAAAATCACACATATTGAAAAGGGAAAAAGAAGATTTGGAACTGGAAAAACAACTGAAAATTCTAAACAAAAAGCCAATCAAAACCATCATGGTAAGAGCTATGTTAATTTCGCTCGTTTGCTTTCAACTTAATTTATTCTTTCAACTTTGGTTTTTCTTAAATTTATTTTTTGCTAATATATTTCATTGCTATGCTCTCAGACCAAATTTGGAGACACGGTAGATTGCATAGACATTTATAAGCAACCTGCGTTTGATCATCCATTGCTCAAAGATCATAAATTACAAACGGTTCCAAGTTCAATTCCAGAAGAAACAACTAACAAAAACATCTCATCATCTATTTTTCGGAATTCAAATATTGATAACGGGTTCGGAAACGAAAGGTGTCCACTAGGGACAGTACCGATCCGCCGGACAAAAAAGGAAGATTTAATTAATGCCCGAAAGCTTCTACATAGTACCATTCCAACCAATCCAAACGCTTACACTCTCTCTCCTATGAACAACCATGTAAGTGTTGCACTTGATTCCTTATATGCATAGTTGCTCTTTTTATTTATTGGATTTTACATACATAACGTGGATCTTATTAAAAAACTAAAAAAATATACTACGTCCGTCCCATTTTAGATGAAGGGGAAGGGTTTACATAAAGGTTTTCATATTTTCTCCCTAAACTTCCTGATTTGTCCATACTTTGAAATCATATATAAACATAAACTATAATATAAGTTCAATTTCCCAAATGAAAATTTTAAATAATCCACTAGATTCCAAATCCACACTAAAATCTAGGAATTAAAAACAAAAAATTTAAATATTTTAAGAGATATTAATGAAGGTAAATTAGGAAAATATATAATTTCTTACTTTTTTTTTTCCTTAATATGTGTGAAAATACCTTTCCTTTCATCTAAAATGGGATGAAGGGAGTATATATCCATTAATATACTTTTATTTTGATTTTGGTAAAAAAAATTTTATAAACATTTTTCTTTTCCACCTCACTCTTTTTTGGACCTAAACCTGAAAAATTCCTTCGTAGAAAACACAAAATCCTATCATTTTAATTAGGGATGTCAACTCATCCGGATTCTGTAATATATACTATCATAAATTAGAATTGGTTATTTGAGTCGGATACTAGTTCAAAAAATGGTCTTTTGAATCCCGAGAAATTTTTGACCTCAAGAATCATCGAGTAGGTGAACACTTTTACTTGTTGAGTTTTCCACGACCAATGAATAAAAACCTATTTTTGCACAGGGCAGAGCAGCGTAACAATCAATGATCCAAAACTTATTTTTGCACTCAAAACAAATCTCTTGGGATGCGCGTAAGTTGATTTGGATTTTGTAACACAGACCATCAGACTGAATTTTTGGAATCGAAAATAAACAAAAACAATCACCACTAAGTTTGATTTTTTAACTATGAGTCATCAACGGGGGATAAAATATTGTTTGGTTATTGGTTGATAAGATAGATCTACTTGGCAAAACTTTTTATGCATTTACAAGATATTGCTGGATTTTTGGTGTTTGCAGGTTGTCTCTATTGTAGAATTTAGTGAAACCAAAGCATTTTTCGGAGCTACAGCTTATATAAGTGCACATGAGCTTGAACTAGATAACTACCAGTTCAGCACTGCACAAATTTGGATAAAAAATGGTCCGGATGAAGAAATAAATAGCATTGAATTTGGCTGGATGGTAAGCCGTCTATTTATTTACTATACTCAATTTATTTATACTATCTTCAATCAATAACTTTCTCTGCTTACATTCAGGTATATCCTGCACTCTTCGGTGATAGCCGTACTCGACTATTTGGTTATTGGACGGTAAATTCCGTCCTTAACTTCTTCTTTTTTCCATTAAGCGTTAATTTAACGTACGTGATTTTCTTCTAGATATCAATACACAAATTTCATGTATGCCTTTATTTTATTTTTTTGAAGCAGCGTACTTCAGTTCTTCTGGTGTATATTTCTCTACTAATTTAACATACATGGTTTTCTGTTAAAAATTAGTACACAAAATTTATGTATGCTGATGCTGATGGGTTGAGGTCGAATCCCGAATTCTTACAATATAATTAATTTTTTTGAATCCTAAATAACAGGCTGACAATCAGAAAGAAACAGGTTGCTTCAACATGCTTTGTTCTGGGTTTGTACAAGTTGATAGTCATGTATCTCTTGGTGCAATTATGGAACCATTATCAGTCTATGGAAAAGATGCATGGTCACTGCCTGTGAAAGTATACCGGGTAAGTGTGACATATACATTTAAGAAGTTTAGTACATCGAAAATTTGTAAAAACTTAATGGCATGATGTTTATATAGGTCCTTACTTATAACGTGCATGAAGATACTTCTTAGATTGTCTCGTCATGAACATATTGACAGGATCCGCAAACTGGTAACTGGTGGTTGATCACTGACAAGACTATAGGATATTGGCCAAAAGAAATCTTTACACATTTAGCAAACAATGCTTCAATTATACGATACGGAGGGGTAGCAGGGGCGAAATCTCAAACTCCAGCTCCGCCGATGGGAAATGGATATTTACCTCAACTTCAAGATTATTTAAGGACAGCATATATGAGGAAAATGAAGTACATTGATGAGAAAGGACACTCTGTTAACCTAAACCCCTATGGAGTACCATCCAAGCATGATACAACGCTAGATTGCTACAACATTTTGTTTGCTGGTAATATAGGAGGGGAATATGAGATAACAATGGCGTTTGGGGGACCTGGTGGTATTTGTCCCTAAAACATTAATGCCACATGGATAATATTTAAGTGCGCAATTTTCTTGTTTCGAAACATTTTTGGATACTTCAAGTGTTGTTATTTTTTGGATATACAAATTTGCCTTGGAGAGCACAGAGAAATGTTACATGTTTACTTCAAAGTTTCATGTTGGCTTTGTTTAAAGTAACCTGTTATAGGGGCTGTTGAATCCATTAGAGGGGCTTCACCATGATCTTATTGTCTAGTTAGTTAATTAGGGGGTGACCTTTCATCAATTAAACCTAAAAAAATAAAATAAAACTCTTTACTTTTAATCATCAACAACAACCAAAAATCAATCATCATTAACAACAATTCCACAATCAATCATCATCAACAACAATTCAACAATAACCCAAAATCAATCATCATCAACAAAACTTCAAAATCAATCATCATCAATAACCCTTCTATCAATCAAACCTAAAGAAAAAAAAAACAACCTTATTCTTTAATTCTAATCAACGATCCAAAATCAATCTATTGCAAATGAGATTGAAGTATGTTATTTTTGATTTTTGTTATAGGGAAATCCAATATGGATCGGGGAAAGCTGACCTTTGGCCAAATACGATTGACCTAATATTAAGTTGGGTGCAAACAAAACAAACCTCTCATATACGTATAGAGCCACAAACAATCCATCAAGCACCTAACGGGTGAGAATTGCTCCTTCTCTGTTGAATAGTAAACGACTTGATCTTCAAACTAACTTAGATTAATTAGAAGTATTTTCTTTTCATATCACTGTATTACAGTTAACTTTGTAAGCCTTATCTAAAATCACTTACTAGGATTAATTAGGGAAGAAGGTGTTAGGACAGAAGGTAAGTTAAGTTTTAGGTTTTACTATCGTACACCGAGCAAAAACAAAAACAAAAATCAACTCACCTCAACACTAACAAGTTAGGATTTATACTTGTATATTGTCTCTGATTTATACTTGTATATTGTCTTTCGATGAAAGCGGTGAAATCTTGTTTTTTCTAATTCTACGTGTCTTCATAATTTACTTCCCTACGAAGCACGAACCTTAATTATTAATTCCTAGAGAGAAAGATTTCAACCTATAAATATACAAGTTTAATTGTTTTGGAATAAAAACCAACTCAAAATTATACAAAGAAAATGCAATAAAAAAATCTAGACAAAGATAAACAGTGTATGAATCATAAAGAAGGTCATTAGATGCAATGAAAGTGATAAGTTGAATTAACAGATAAAATGTGGTGGAGTAGACCAAGAGAAGACGACGACCAATGTAAAGGATGATTATGGTTGTTTGCTCGTTTCTCTATTTACACCCTATTGATGGTTAGTCAAATTTTCATTACTAAAAATCAGCTTTCTCCAATCCATATTAGCTTTCCCTATAAAAAAAATCTTATTTTTTCTCAATTAAATTCGAAAAAAACGATTTAAGAGCCAGTTACGGTTGGCTTTTTGGTTTTCAGAAGCCAACCGTAACTAGTTACAGTTGGCTTTTGGTTTTCAGAAGCCAACCGTAACTAGTTACAGTTGGATTTAGTGAGTTACGGTTGGTTTCGAAAAACCAAATATATCAGTTACGGTTGGATTTAATGAATTACGGTTGGTTTTGAAAAACAAAAAACATGAATTACGGTTGGATGTTATGAGTCACGGTTGGCTTTAGTGTGTTATGGTTTGCTTCGAAAAAAAACAAAAAAAAAAACGACCGTAACTTTTTACGGTTTAGATAAAGAGCTTTCAGAATTATTTACTAGTGACTCTATTTTGTCTTATTATAGCAGCCCCCTAGTAGATTCATCATCCCCTATAACAAATTTCTTGTTATAAGTACCTAAATATGAAGTCTTTGTTCTTAATATATAGCCTAGCTCTATTTTAAATTTGGCTGTCTTTGTTGTAGTTGCGGAAAATCCCACAACTACACCCGTTGTAATGATAATAACACAAAGCTTAAGTCACGTGGATCAACCCAAACATTAATGATATTATTCACCACTTTGACGCTAGTACGATCTTCTCAAACGCTTTGTATTGATGTATAGTGTTTTTACAGTGAGTTCAGGGTGAGTTTTTACACAACAGTGGCTAATTTCTCTCCTGATATCTTTCTTAGCTTATTTCTCTTAACTGAACTCTCTCTCTCTCTCTATCATTTTTGAGCCCTTATATAGGCAAATGTGATCAGTAGAAGATAACTATGATTCACATGCAAGATCTCAGTTGACTGATTATATCTCAGTTTGTCTTATTCGCCAGGCTTTTGAGAACTGTCTCTATCTGTCGTGCTGCTACTTAGTCCTTCGTGCTTCTTCTGTTGAGATGGTCATCGCATTGTCTTTGTCATGCAGCTGCTTTTCGCACCTCTCCTCCATTATCGCGTAATCACTCTTCGCCTTATTTATTGATAATTGTTGTCTCTTCGTGCTTAAGGTTGTTTTAATTAGAGCGAAACTGTAGATTTGTCTTGTACGATATTTCGCCCCTACATTTTGCCTCTTCTCGCGTTGTTCCTCTGCAAGTGGAATAATGCGAGAATCCCAGCTTCACATTGGTGACTTTTCTCTTTCTTTTACCCGACATCTCTCCGGTTTTTCCGTATGATTATTTCCACGTGCAGTACACATCAATACTTCCATTCTTTGATCGGTTACCGCTACATCCGGTTCGCCTTTTTCAATAAATACCTTTGAAGAGAGTGATTCATCTTTTTTACTTTCTTATTTCTTCTCCTTATTTGCTTCGCAAGAACATGTTTTCATAAAAATATGTTGTTTGAAAAGATTCATCACTATGTCGAGTGAATCCACGATCCCTTCCTCTACTGAATCATCTCCCCAGTAAGTATCTGTATTTTCCTTAGGTTTTTAACGATTGACTGGGTTTTTCTTGTTTCTGCTGCTGCTAGTGCTCTTGGTGTTTTTTCTAATTTTATTATTCCCATATACTTATTTCTGTACTTAAACTTGCTACCTCAGACATACTAAGTCCAAACCTCCGGTGAATCCCGTTGGTGACCGAAAAAGGGTGACGAAGAAGGATTCTCGAAAGCGGAAACCTTCGCAAAGTAATGAGGGCTACCCTCAAAAGAAAGGAGGTTCGCACAAAAGGGCCCTTGTGACTGTCGTGAGTCAGTTATCGCTGATGCCACCATCCACCGTTGGCTTTCTGCACAAGCGAAGGGCGAGTTGACCACTAGTATTTCTCCCCAACCTAGTTCTACACTTGTTCATGTTCGTACCCATGAAGGCTCTTATGTCACAACAGCATGTTCTTCTCCTGATGCTGTCGTCACGAAGAATGAGCAGGCTGCAAATTCTGTTGTGACTAACGCGGCTGTCGAATCTTCTCAGAGGTCCGAGTTAGCTTCTCTCGCGTTAGGTATTTCGCCCCCAAAAACTGATTCTGAGTCGTCCCAGCTTTCCAAGCGTGATAAGCTTATCGATGTTGAATCCGAGGTAAAGTTTCCCTTCATTGATATTAACCTTTCTCCCTTTCTCTGTTTATCTTGACTTTGAGGTTTTGGTATTGCAGGAATTTCGTCGTCGTTTGGTTCAGACTGAAGAATTCTGTAGGGCTGAACAAATTATCGATGGTTTGAAGGAGCAGGTGTCCAAGCTATCTGCTAAAGCGAACAATGTTGCTAAGCTTCGCGCGAAGAATGAGGAACTTAAAGGTGAGGTTTTGCAAATTTTTGTGCTTTCCATGCATGTTTTTCTTTTGTATCTCCCTTCTTGATTTTAGGCTTTCCGTACTTAAGCTCTAAACCGAAAACGTACATCCGAATGGTATGTATTTAAATTTACCGCGAAAGATGCCGAAGATGAATGTGTCGCCTTGAAGGCTCAGATTACTCATTTGGAGAATGATCGTTCGCGTTTACATGATCAAGTAGTGGGACTTCAGATTAATAATTCCGGTTAGCTTGCTCGGTCAGATCAACATTTTTCCTTGTCTGGTCAACTTTCCAGGGCTCTAGATGTGTCTAATATGCTGAATCGTACTCTTTTTGATGAGAATCGAACTTTGTCTGATGACAATCGCGGTTTGAAGGACAATAAACTTTATTTTGATGGCGCATATTATAGGCTTCAACGAGATCGCAGTTTACTAGAGAATTCTCTTCGATAGCTGATGATTTGGCGTTGAAGTTGGTAAAATTGTCGGATGAAAGAGATGAAGCCCGCCAAAGTAGAGATAAAGCGTTGAGGGATCTTCGGTTATTTCAGGGTGTTAACCATCAACCTATAGCTTCGCATGATCTTTATATAATTGCTTCACGGAATGAAGGTAGTCGCGAAGACTGCTACAACTACTTCCTCAGTTTTATACTTCTGCTTAAGCTTTGTCGTTCTAACTTGTCTTTCTATCCGTTTTTTGCAAAGTCATTTCAAAGAGAGATTGTCGCGTTGAAGCAGAAGATGGAAGAATCTATCAAAGTGCGAGATTCTTCTTCTCGGCAGCTCTCTATAGTCTCGCATTTGGTGTCGGATCTTTCGCAGGAACGGGATGACTTGCTGAAGTCAAAGCAGGAGTTGGAGCAAGAATATCATTCATTTATGGATGAGGCTAGCAGGAGGTATTCGAAGGAGATTCAGTGTCGCGTGAAAGAATAAACTCAGATCGCGGTTAACTGGGTTTGTGATAAGCACGAGCTCCCATACGAAAATTATCCTCATGTTCCTGTTAGCGATGATGAAGAAGATGAAGATTTGAATGCGAACATCCCTGAGGGCGAGCGCGTTGATGATGGGGAATCTGGTCCGGTTAATGCTGATGATGCTGAGAAAGAAGGAGACCATTCCCAGACCAACGGTGATGGTACCACGAATGAGCAAGTTGCTGATGGTACTGATGCTTTGATGCAGACTACTCATTATGTGCTCGAAACTACTGACTCTTCTTTGGCAGTTTCTGATATTGTCAATTCCTTTGTTTTTTCGTTCTTCCCTTTGTTTTTCCGTTCTTACCTTTGCTTGTGAACATCTTTATCCTATTTTGAATGATTATCTGGGTGCTCCCAAGCTTGGGGGGCGTAACTTGACTTTAAATGTTCTTTTTTTCCTGTTGTTCAAAAAATTGGCAAGTAGTCCTAATTCTACCGCTACTTGTTCTTATTATGTATTTTAATTTTTGAGATATACCTCCGCATGTTTCTAGGTATCTGACTGAGGAGGTGGAAAGCATATGAATTTTAGTATTCCCATACTTTCCTCTGCTTTCCACCTCTGAAGGAAGATTTGTGTTCTAACATGTAATGCGAATATTTTTTATGCAAACTATATGGTACTGCGAAAATATCATGGGGCGAATGTTTGTTCATAATCTGCGCAAATATTGGATTCAGATTCATACGAATATCAGAGTGATACGACTAATAAGTCATGGCGAAAACTAAATTTATATCTTTTTCCTATCATGTCATTCGTGCATGCGAGATTATATCATACCCTTAGGGTTCGATGCTTGTGCGAAGTTAATCTTTACTATTATGAATGGATTTGGTATGGTGTGTGTCGCATAATAATTGGATGATCATGATATCATGGATATTTACTCAGGTACTACCTAATATGTTATGGTAAGTAAATATTTCAAATTCTAACTTGAATAATACTTAGCTCAGCGGGAATGTGTTTCCTTACAGCACGATCTTTTGTTGCCTCAATTTCCTTCGCATTCCTTTGTTTTTTGTATTCGCATGATATTTATAGATCTTATCTTCCTCCTAAGTAAGGTTTTATTGCCTTCCCTCGCATAGAGAACTTAAAATACTTATGGTCTCCTTGGGCATGGTCTTCAACATTTGGCGACGAAATCTCAGTTCCATGTGCTATTGCGAGTCATTGGCCATCGATCTCGCCTTACTTGTGTTAGCATTTTTACCTCCTCAGGTTATATTTGCGACAATATACCAGGTCTTAGATACTCTAGTGAGTACAAAGCCCCAACACATTGCCGTCTTTGACACAATTGAGCTCCCTAGTGGAGGGTGGTGTCCCTTTATATTTTCGCTTTCAAGGAGGTCACCCCTAACCATTTCAGTTGGGCTCCTCCCATCCAGTCATGCGACAATCAGTGTTATCGTGATCTCATTCCTTCTGCCTATATAGCTTTTGGGTACGAGACCACACCCTAAGTGGGGTTTCTTTGGGATCGAGTGTATCCAAGAAAGCAACTCCTTGTACTCCACTGGTCATGTTTCTACACCCCATGCCGGAGAACTTATTCTCAGTGGCCTCCGACGGATAGGCTTTTATTTAGCCCCAATATAAGTGACTTCTCCAGAATTTTCCCAATATGACGAGTGTTAGGGCTTATGGTCGCCTCTTACGTGACCGTGCTTAAATGCCGTCGCACAATCACGCGAACTAAGTTGACATTGCCAAAATTGGGTACCTAACCTCCCTAAGTAGAGGTTTTAATAAGTAACTTGATGCCCCCTATTGAGGTCTTACGTAATAGTCGTGTAGACTTTGTCGCGCGCTTGTTGCTTTCTGCTTTGCTGAAGAAGTTCTTTATATTCATTGGAAATATTTTATCAGGTACATTTTTTATTTCTTCGCTTTCTTCTCGTCGTATATCGTGTCACTTAACGATAGTATTTCTAAAGATATAGACTGTTCCAAGGATGAGTAAGTGTATGATGTTCTTCTTTGTCAGTGAGTTCATACGCTCCATTTTCGATGATACTTTTGACAATGTAAGGTCCCTCCCAGCGAGCTTTCCTCCCGACTCTCTTTGGTATGGTGGGATTTTGCGCAATACTAGATCTTCGACATTAAATTTTCTTGGTTTAACCTTTTTGTTGTATTACCGGATAGCCTTCGGTGATAATTGATCATGTGTTTCATAGCGACTTCCCTATTCTCCTCTGCATCACCGAGTTTAGCTAGTATGAGGTCCGTATTCAAGTTTTTCTCCCAAGCTTCGTGCTCGGTAGTTGGTATGATGCCTTCCGTTGGCAGTACGACTTCTACACCATATGTTAAACAAAATGGAGACATTCCAGTAGCTTCGCGCCTCGTTGTGTTATATTCCCATAAAGTATTGTGGAGTTGTTCGCACCATCCTTTGTGGTGTCCATCGAGTTTCTTCTTTAGTATATCTTCCAAGGATTTATTTGTTGCCTCAACCTGGCCGTTGCTTTGCGGGTAGAGCGGAGTCGACTCTCCACTTTGGATTTTGAACGCATTAAGCAACATGGCGATATTATGTCCTTCCAAGTGCTTTCCATTATCTGACACCAATTGTAACAGGATTTCAAATCTGCATATGATTTGTTCGAATATAAAGGAGAAGACATCATTGTCTCTGATGTGTTGGGTTTCTCTTTCTTCGACCCACTTCATGAAATAATCTGTTGCTACGATCAAGAATATTCGTTGTTTGCTTCCTGGTACAAGGGGTCCCATGATGTCTAAGCCCCACTTCGCGAAAGGCCAGACACTTAATACTAAATATAGGATCCTTCCTGGTGCGTGAAATACGCTTCCCATACCTCTTGCATTCCTCACATTTAGTGGCGATATCTTTCACATCTTCGTGCATGTGTGGCCAATAGTATCCCTTCTCTCTGGTTTTAAGTGCTAAAGATCTCGTTCCGCTATGATTCCCGGCGTCTCCATAGTGTATGGCCTTCATGATTTCAATGCCTTCTGTATAATACTCCATCGTGCAACTCATAATTTGTGGCTTTGCTCTTGAGCTTATGTTCTTATAGTCTATCGCGTGGGACTTCCCCATTTCGCAAAAATTATGGATTTGGGTTCGCCAGTCTATCTTATCAGCATCCTTCTCTCCACCATCATCCTTTACGCCTATGATTTCTACAGCGCGTCCTTCTGTATTTATCGATGGCTGCATTGAGCTTTCGATGCGAATGAATCTTGTTTCGGGATTCACCATCATTGATGTTATGAATGCAAGTGCGTCAACATACCGATTGTCTTTCCGACATATGTGTCTCCAGATGATTTTTGGGATACGATCTGAATATTGCTTTGCTAACTGAGAATACCTTTGTAGTGTGAGATCATTCACCTTATATCGCCCATCCATCAGGCGAATGACCAGTTGCGAATCACTGGTGAGCCTGATGTTGTCCATCCATATCTCTACTGCCAATCTTAATCCATGTATCACTGCTTCATATGATGCTTCGTTGTTTGTGGTTTCGTATTCTAATCTGAAACAATAAACTATTCTCTCTCCTATAGGCGAAGTGAAAATGATCCCTATTCCATTTCCTTGGCTAATTACAGATCCATCCACAAAGATTTCCCACCTCCTAGGGTTATCTTCTCTCAGCAAGTCTTCTGGGTATGTGCGATCTTCATCGATATCCATCATTTCGCTGGTGGTATCATCTTCTTCTAACAGAATGTCCGCGATGAAATCGGCGATTACTTGAGATTTTGGTGAAGATAGAAATTCATAGTTTATTGTGAATTGCTCGATTTGCGCGTTCCACCTTTCTATTCTCCTATCTCTATTGGAGGATTTTAACACAAACTCAATGGGTGTCTTGGTGAACACCTTGACTCTGTGTGCGTTAAAATAAATGTGAAGCTTTTGGGTTGCATATACCAGCGCCAGTATCAGTTTCTCTACCTTGGTGTAATTTCGTTTTGCAGAGTTGAAGGTTTTTCTGATGTAATATATCGACTTATCCACCCCTTGTTATGATCGGAGCAATACTGCACTAAGGGCGTATGGCGTGGTGGCGAGATATATTAACAACTCTTCGTTCGGCTCCGGCTTTTGTAGCATTGACAAGTTTGCCAAGTAGTCTTTTATGTTTTGGAGGGCAGCTTCGCAATCTTGTGTCCACACGAACTTGCTTTCTTTCTTTAAAATGTTGATTTTTTTTTTACATTTATTCGAAGAATGCCAGATGAATCGCCCTAAATATGCGATCAAGCTATTCAATTTTTTCACGTCTTTGATAGTAGCTGGTGATGGCATTTCGCGAATGGATTGTACTTTAATAGAATCGACTTGGATTCCCTCCTTTTAGACGATATAACCCAGGAACTTCCCTGATGCGAGCCCAAAGATACATTTCGCAGGATTTATCTTCATTTTTGTCTTTCACATTTGTTCGAATATTTCCTTCAGATCCTTCGCGTGATCAACTGATTTTTTACTCTTGACCAGCATGTCGTCGACATAAACCGCTAAAGTGATGGGTATCCATGGTTTAAATACTTTCTACACCATTCGTTGGTAAGTGTCTCCCGTATTTCTTAATCCGAAAGTCATTCTGGTATAGCAGTAAAGACCCCTTGGCGCAAAAAATGTCGCGTTCTCCTGATCTTCCTCTGCTAAGGGTATTTGGTTGTATCCTGAGCAGCCTTCCATCAACGATATTCTTTCGCATCCTGTGACGGACTCTAATGTTTGGGGAATATCTGGCAGTGGATAACTGTCTTTCGGGCAGGCTTTATTTAGATAGGTGAAGTCGATGCAAATGCGATTTTTTTTGTTCTTTTTAGGGACTACCACCATGTTCGCGACCCATTCTGCATACTTCGTAGGTATTATGATTCCTGATTCGATCATTTTTGTAGCTCTGCCTCGATCTGTTCCTGATATACTGTTGTTATTTTTCGTATCCTATGTCTGACATGTCTTGCTGTCAGGCTGATTGCCAGCCTATGACAGGCAAGGGAAGGATCTATGCAAGACATTTCTCCCATACTCCATGCAAAGACATCGTAATAATATTTTAGCAGTTGTACGAGATTTATTTCTTCTTCTTCTTCCATTGTGGTCCCTATTTTTATTATTTTCGATTCAGCCTCCGTCCCCAGATTTATGTCTTTCGTGGGCTCTTCAGCAGTGAAACTAGGTATGGGTTCTCCTTGCGGTGTTGGCCCTTTTAGTTGGTGCACAGGTTCTCCTTCTTTTTCATAGATTTCACCGGGGATTCCTTTTCCTTCAGTCGCTCTCACCATGTATATTTGGAATTCTCTCTCCTGCGATTACATCTTTTGATTTCGCGCTCAGAACTACTTCCTCTTCTTCCATCATATCTTTGGATTTTGAGCACTGGAATTTCTCTCATTTCTCGATCCTTCTTCTTTCTCTTCGTTCTTGCAGCCTTGATTTCTCTTCGTTCTTTCTCCCAAAACATAAAAGACTACTTGGCAAACTTTCTTTAGCAGAATGACAAACACTCAATTGAAAACACTTGGAAAGGTGGCTCTTATACTGCTGAATGTTGGCCGTCATGTTCTTGTTAACATAACTCTTCCTTTATTAATCTCCAGCAGTGAAACAAGAATTAAATATCCCTCGTTCTGTAACTCTACATTGGCCAGCATATAATATAGTTTACCCTGATCCCTTCCTTTCTTAATTCTTTTATTATTATTATTTTTTTTATTTTTTATTTCTCATCTGAATTCTGTCATGTCGCTGTAGTTCTTAATTATTATATTTTGAATGAAGAAACATTTAGAATTTGAAGAAAATGTCGAAACTGGCCATATTTCATGATGTAGGCCTGAGTCTAACTGAAGAGAAAAAAACGATTAGTAAATTGTTAAGTCCTTTGATATGGTGATCCAAAATTTTGATATCAATGGTGAAACGCTCACATGAAGGTTAGCTTGAAAGCTAGATTCTACACCCAATTCCATGAAAAAGAGGTTTCCCAACCATGTTTCTTGAAGAACTCCACCAGAAGGCCCAACTAAGCTTATCGGGGATTGGTCAATGTAGCTTCTAGCAACATCTAGGATGAGTGCTATTGGATCCTCTCCAAAGATTAGGGTATTTAGACTCTAAGAGTACTGGGAGCCGATAAGAATAAGAAGAGGACCTTCCAGAACTCATGTCAGGTCAATCAGTAATATGGATCGGCCGGTAGAGGAAACTGGAGAAGGATGGTGGGTTGAGCAAATGCATTGCTTAATGTATAACTAAGCAAAGGTTCAAGACCTCATGGACACCTCTGCCTAAAATGGTATTTCCTGCGTTTTTTATGTGATTTTCGTTTTGATGGTTTTGGTATTACTGGAACTTAGGACCTAAGGGTCACTAAGGGTTCACTAGTTCATGTTTTTTTTTCTTTGGTGAAAGAAACCTTTAGTCTCACCTGTGAGAAACTAAAGATGAAAGCTCCCTATACTATTATGATTTATACAATCCATAGTATGACTCTGGGGTAAACAAACTTTTGTGTTAGGGAAAGGTCGTAGAAATGACTAGTATGATTTCATCACACGGACGGTCCGTATGTCTGTTCGGTCAGGCAGGATCGTGGGGATTAGGGTATTGATTTACCAAGATCTATCTGTGCTTTTCATGTTTTACCGATGTTTTCATTCATGTGGGGGATTGTTTGAAAACAATTAATAAAAAGTTGATTTCTAAAGTTTCTAAGAAAAATAATAACTTATTGTTTTCTTTTGTGAATGAAACTTTTTAGTCACACATCGTGGAGTTCCTCTTTTTAAGTTGTATTATTTCATTATATAAACAAATTCTCTACTTTTGTAAAATCTATGGGAAAGGGGTTTCTCTATATTTTAGAGGGACCCCCAAGGGAAAATATTTTTATATTGTGTTCTTAAGAGTTCGCGTTTTTCCTTAAGGTTTTGTTTCGGAGTTTTTCGGAGTTGCCAAGCTCAAGTTGAGCATCTACTACATATGCTAGTAGTAGGTGTAGTAGGGTGTTTTATCCTGGAGATATCCATCTTGTGAGGGCTATAGCATCACTTTTGAGTGTAGCCGGGAGCTAATGTCTTAAGGAAAGCGTGTTGAACACATGAATCACTGTCTTTTTTCCAAAGTTTTGCATTGTTGCTGTTGCGGAGATGTAGGGAGCTCGTCGTTTTGTCAAATCGATCACTTCCATTATAAAGGAGCTAAGTATCAATAACTTTTGCTTATTTGTTTTTCCTTGTTTTTGATTATTGCACCCAACAATCTTAAGACATTAGAATTTGTAATAATCGAAAATGGTTGGTTGGTTTGTGAATCATGGATGTTAATTGAGGAGTGAAAAACAAAAACGAATTTTTGGTCAGTTGTAGAGTTTCGAATTTATCTCTTAACCTATAAGGAATTTCGATGAACCATTTTGACCTAATGTAGTAGACATCCTGATAGTTACCAACATAAAATTTCAGATTTTTTGGAGTTGTAATTTTTTTTTTGATATTTTACAAAACAGAGAAACGTTTCTGAAAATTTTTGACGAGCAGAAATTTGTTGTTGACTAAATTAGTTTTTTATGGGGTAACCATGATTTTTTTGAAATGCTGATTCAAACGAAGTTTGTAGATCTAGATGTTATCTTAAAAACTCATATTTTACTTTTAGATTCGGAATTGTGGTTTGTGAATAAAGGTGTCATCTGCAAGGGACATGGCTAATAGGCGATGTGGCTGAAAATAAATCTTTCAAAGCTAGCAAAGGTGAGAAAATCCGAAGCAACTCTAAGCGTAGTCTTCATAAGAAAGGTATGTTTCGTAAACCTGAATCTAGCATTACTTTAATTAAGGGTAATTTTTATGTTTGTAAGTTCCTGGCCATACAGCAGTAAATATTAGACAACGTAAAAACCTTAATAAGTAGAAGTCAATGCTAATTTAGTTGAAACAAACTAGAACGATTTCAATGGCATGATGTCGGAAGTTATTTTAATAACCAATGTGGGAGATTGGTGGGTGGACTTTGGAGCCACCAAGCATGTTTGTTGAAACAGAGACCTGTTCACCTCCTATCATAGGATAGGGGATGTTGAAAAACTCTATATGAGTAACTCATCTGCAACAGAGGTTGCATAAAAGGGGAAGGTTGAGAAGAAGCTCATATCTGTAAATATTCTCACATTGAATGAAGTTTTCATGTTCCGGGCATATGCAAGAATCTTGTATCTTGTTCTGTTATAGATGGTAAAAGATTGAAGAACTTAATTAAATCTGGAAAACTTCTTATAACTAAGGGAAGTGATTTTTTAGGAAATAGTTATAGGACTTAGGGTCTATATAAGCTTAAAGGAAAATCTGATGAAGTGAACATATTGTATTCTTGTTCTTTCTTTTGTGTGTATTTGAATGTTTTGCATGGTAGACTTGAAACCGTAAACTTATAAGTCAATGCATAAACCGCCTAGCGTAGGCTGCGTACCCAAATTTAGTTTGGATATTGAACACAAAAGTTAAATCTTCGTTGAATAACAATATGCTATAAAACCTTTTAGCAAAATTGTTCAGAGTAATCCTAAGCCCTTTGAATTAATTAATTTATACCTAGCAAACTAAAGTGTAAAAAGTGGTCCATAATTTTCGTAGATGATTGTACGAGGTACTATCTTGTGTACTTGCTTGGGGTAAGGATGATGCCGTAGAAGCCTTAAGAGTATAAACTTAAAATTGAAAGTGAAGTATATGTTACAACTAAGAGGCTTAGGTCTGAACGTGATGGCGATTATGAAATTCATATAGAAGAACTTTACTTATTAAATGGCATTATTTATGAGATCGCACCTTCTTATTCACCATAATATAATGTTATAGTTAAACTTAAGAACATAACAATTAAGGAGATAATATATGCCATGTTGATTAAAAGATTAACTGCCAACTTGTGAGGGGAGGTCGTCCTCTAAATCTGTTATATGATGAATAGAGTAACCTTTAAAGGATCAGATAAAACTCCATATGAGTATGGAAAGATAGACAACCTTCTTATGCATACGTTAAAGTGTGGGGGGTGTTTAAATAAGGTATCATGAGTACCCTACTGCATATATTTTTTTGGTTGTGAGTTATGTTTTTTTTGACATTGGTGTGAATACTTTTATGGAGTCTAGGGATGTTGAGTTCTTTGAACATGTTTATTTTGACACCCGTCTCTTCTTAGGATGTTTTGTTTATCGCCTAGATGTCTTTTCAACTAGTAAGAATTTACGCCTTCAAAGGAAGATGAAGTAGAGTTGATCCTATGAGAAGTAAAAGGATTAGAACTGAGACTTCTTATAGACCTTACTTCATAGTATGCCTAGCTTAGTCTAAGCTCCAGACTTGTAAAGAAGCTATAACATCTACTGAAACCCTATTCTGGTAAGAAGCTTCATTTAGTGAAATGGACTCAGTCCGTCAAAACCAAACTTGGGATCTTTCTAGTTTACCTCCAAGGAGTAAGACCATATGATATAAATGAATCTTTAAGAGGAAACATAAGGTATATGGAACTGTGGAAAAATATGAGGCTAGGTTGATAGCTTAAGGCTATAAACTAAAAGAAGGTGTAGATTTCGTTGATTACACCTGTGACGAGAATTACTTCCGCTGAGATGCTAATTTCTGTCATAAACAACTTAGAGATACATCTAATGGATGTTAAGACAGCTTTTCTAAAACAGTGAATTTGATAAAGAAATTTACATAGACCAACCTGAGGAATTTGTAGTGAAAGGTTGTGAAGACAAAATTTGTAATTTGAACAAATCTTTGTATGGTTTTCAAATAAGACAGTAAAAATGACATGGAAAATCTGATCATGTGATAATGAGTAGTGGATTTAAGTTAATTAATCTGACAAGTATATTTTCAAGTAATTTGTTAAGGATGTATGTGTGATTGTATCTTGTATGTTGATGATATATATGCTTATAGTTGATACAAACATAGATGTGATTAATTCCACTAAAAACTTGCGCTGAATGAGAATGTTGACTTTAAATACTTAGGCCATGTTGATGTAATCTTAGGGATGAAGATTAGAAGATAATCTAACATTTATAGTCTTAGTCGTTCTCATTATGTTGAATTTGTGCTTAAGAGATACAATCAGTATGATTATAAGACTGCTTGTACTCCGTACGATTCTTCTTGTAAACTCAAGAAAAATAAGGGTAATGGAGTATCTTTACTTAAATACTTTAGAGTTATAGGATGTCTGATAAATTTAATGAACTGTAAGAGTCCAGACATTGCCTATATTGTGAGTAAGTTAAGTAGATATACTTGTAGTCCAGATCTAGAGCATTGGGATGTACTTAGTAGAGTATTATATATGGTACCTAAAATACTGTATTACCTTTTGTTTGATTTATGAAAGGTATCTTGCTATCCTTAAGGGACTTTGTGATGCAAACTGGATAGTTGACTCAAAGGAGTCCAAGTCTACGAGTGGATATGTTTTCACTCTAGCATGAGGGTTTGTTTTTGTAAGATTTCCAAACAGACATATATTGCTTAATTCTTTATGAAATCTGAGAGTATTGCGTTAGATAAAGCACAAGAGGGGGCCGAGTGCCTAAGATGCTTTTTATAAGACGTTCCTCAATGGCATAGGCCCGTGCTAGCTATATCTAGACATAGTATTAGCCAAGATATAATAGCTAAAGCTAAAAATAACTAATCTAAATCGGCGTTATTTCCATTTATTTGATAAAGTCCAAGGAGAATATCGCGCAACCTTTGACGGAAGGTTTATCCAAAGAGATAGTTAAAAATACATCGAGGGGGATGGGGCTTTAGCTCATAAATTTAACTTTCCATGAAGGATACTCAACCTTGCTGACTTGAGATCCCAAGATCAAGGTTTCGAATGATAAAACTAATTTGTGGTGGGTAAAGGTAAACAATATCATAGAATTTCATTCTCTGTCCCTCCCTTATGATGTAGACGTGATAGTGTGACTGCATGTGAAGGATGACTTTTAAGAAGTCTTAATGAGTTTTAATTTAAGATTGAAGTAGGGTGTAGCAGTAACACTCTTTATAGAAACTCACCTATCTGAATAAGGAAGTGGGTCCGCTTCCTATAAGAATATGAGCTTTGATTCTCTAGAGGATTATGAGAAACAGGATATGTCCAGGGCCAAATTAGACAAAACCGCACGAGCTTGGTAGCAACCTTAGGGATATAATCTGTGGTTGTTATCGCGAATTACATCATATGCTAGCTGTTCAAGACATTACGTTCACCGTTTCTAGCAAGTAGTTCCGGTAATATCTCACTAAGCAAAGGTTCAAGACCTCATGGACACCTCTGCCTAAAATGGTATTACCTGCGTTTTTTATGTGATTTTCGTTTTGATGGTTTTTGTATTACTGGAACTTAGGACCTAAGGGTCACTAAGGGTTCACTAGTTAATGTTTTTTTTTCTTTGGTGAAAGAAACCTTATTCTCACCTGTGAGAAACTAAATATGAAAGCTCCATATACTATTATGATTTATACAATCCATATTATGACTCTGGGGTAAACACACTTTTGTGTTAGGGAGAGGACGTAGAAATGACTAGTATGATTTCAACACACGGACGGTCCGTATGTCTGCTCGGTCAGGCAGGATCGTGGGGATTAGGGTATTGATTTACCAAGATCTATCTGTGTTTTTCATGTTTTACCGATGTTTTCATTCATGTGGGGGATTGTTGGAAAACAATTAATAAAAAGTTTATTTTTAAAGTTTTTAAGAAAAATAATAACTTATTGTTTTCTTTTGTGAATGAAACTTTTTAGTCCCACATCGGGGAGTTCCTCTTTTTAAGTTGTATTATTCCATTATATAAACAAATTCTCTACTTTTTGTAAAATCTATGGGAAAGGGGTTTCTCTATATTTTAGAGAGACCCCCAAGGGAAAATATTTTTAATTGTTTTCTTAAGCGTTCGCGTTTTTCCTTAAGGTTTTATTTCGTAGTTTTTCGGAGTTGCTAAGCTCAAGTTGAGCATCTACTACATATGCAAGTAGTAGGTGCAGTAGGGTGCTTTATCCTGGAGATATCCGTCCCGTGAGGGCTATAGCATCACTCTTGAGTGTAGCCGGGTGCTAATGTCTTAAGGATAGTGTGTTGAACACGTGACTCACTGTGTTTTTCCAAAGTTTTTCCTTGTTGTTGTTGCGTATATTTGGGGAGCTCGTCGTTTTGTCAAATCGATGACTTCCATTATAAAGGAGCTAAGTATCAATAAATTTTTCTTATTTGTTTTTTCCTTGTTTTTGATTATTGCACCCAACAATCTTAAGACATTAGAATTTGTAATCATCGAAATTGGTTGGTTGGTTTGTGAATCATGGATGTTAATTGTGGAGTGAAAAACAAAAACGAATTTTTGGTCAGCTGTAGAGTTTCGAATTTATATCTTAACCTAGAAGGAATTTCGATGAACACTTTTGACCTAATGTAGTAGACATCCTGATAGTTAACCACATAAAATTTCAGATTTTTTAGAGTTGTAATTTTTTTTTATTTATATTTTACAAAACTGAGAAACGTTTCTGAAAAATTCTGACGGGAAGAAATTTGTTGTTGACTAAATTAGGTAACAATGAGTTTTTTGAAATGGTGGTTCAAACGAAGTTTTTAGATCTAGATGTTATCTTCAAAACTCATATTTTACTTTCCGATTCGGAATTGTTGTTTGTGAATAAAGGTGTCATCTGCAAGGGACATGGATAATAAGCGCATGTGGCTGAAAATAAATCTTTCAAAGCTGGCAAAGGTGAGAAAATCCGAAGCAACTCTAAGAGTAGTATTCATAAGATATGTATGTTTCGTAAACCTGAATCTAGCATTACTTTAATTAAGGGTAATTTTTATGTTTGTCAGTTCCTTGCCATACTGCAGTAAATTGTAGACAACGTAAAAACCTTAATAAGTAGAAGTCAATGCTAATTTAGTTTAAACAACCCAGAACGAGTTCAATGGCATGATTTCGGAAGTTATTTTAATAACCAATGTGGGAGATTGGTGGGTGGACTTTGGAGCCACTAAGCATGTTTGGTTAAACAGAGACCTGTTCACCTCCTATCATAGGATAGGGGATGTCGAGAAACACTATATGAGAAACTCATCTGCAACAGAGGTTGCATAAAAGGGGAAGGTCGAGCAGAAGCTCATATCTGTAAATATTCTCACATTGAATGAAGTTTTCATATTCCGGGCATATGCAAGAATCTTGTATCTTGTTTTGTTGTATATGGTAAAAGATTGAAGAACTTAATTAAATCTGGAAAACTTGTTATAACTAAGGGAAGTGATTTTTTAGGAAATACTTATAGGACTTAGGGTCTATTTAAGCTTAAAGGAAAATCAGATGAATTGAACATAGTTGATTCTTGTGCTTTCTTTTGTGTGTACTTAAATGTTTTGCATGGTAGACTTGAAACCGTAAACTTATAAGTCAATGCATAAACCTCCTAGCGTAGGACGCATACCCAAATTTAGTTTGGATATTGAACACGAAAGTTAAATCTTTGTTGAATCAAAATATGCTATAAAACCTTTTAACGAAATTGTTCAGAGTAATTCTAAGCCCTTAGAATTAATTCAGTTAGACCTAGCAAACTAAAGTATAAAAAGTGGTTCATAATTTTCCTAGATTATTGTACGAGGTACTATCTTGTGTACTTGCTTGGGGTAAGGATGATTCCTTAGAAGCCTTAAGATTATAAACTTAAAATTGAAAGTGAAGTATATGTTACCACTAAAAGGCTAAGGTCTGAACGTGATGGCGATTATGAAATTCATATAGCGGAACTTTACTTATTAAATGGCATTATTCATGATATCGCACCTCCTTATTCACCATAATATAATGGTATAGTTAAACGTAAGAACATAACCATTAAGGAGATGATATATGCCATGTTGATTAAAGGATTAACTTGCAACTTGTGAGGGGAGGTCGTCCTCTAAATCTGTTATATGATGAATAGAGTAACCTTTAAAGGATCAGATAAAACTCCATATGAGTATGGAAAGATAGACAACCTTCTTATGCATACGTCAAAGTGTGGGCGGTGTTTAGATAAGGTATCATGAGTACCCTACTGCATATAGTTTTTTGGTTGTGAGTTATGTTTTTTATGACATTGGTGTGAATACTTTTAATTAGTCTAGGGATGTTGAGTTCTTTGAACATGTTTATTTTTACACCCGTCTCTTCTTAGGATGTGTTGTTGATCGCCTAGATGTCTTTTAAACTAGTCATAATTTATTCCTTCAAAGGAAGATGAAGTAAAGTTTATCCTAGGAGAAGTAAAATTAGAACTGAGACTTCTTATAGACCTGACTTCATAGTATGTCTAGCTTAGTGTAAACTCCAGACTCGTAAAGAAGCTATAACATCTACTGAAACCCTATTCTGGTAAGAAGCTTCATTTAGTGAAATGGACTCAGTCCGTCAAAACCAAACTTGGGATCTTTCTAGTTTACCTCCAGGGAGTAAGACCATATGATGTAAATGAGTCTTTAAGAGGAACATAAGGTAGATGGAACTGTGGAAAAATATGAGGCTAGGTTGATAGCTTAAGGCTATAAACTAAAAGAAGGTGTAGATTTCCTTGATTAAACCTGTGACGAGAATTACTTCTATTGAGATGCTAATTGTTGTCATAAACAACTTAGAGATACATCTGATGGATGTTAAGACAGCTTTTCTAAAACAATGAATTAGATAAAGAAATTTATATAGACCAACCTGAGGACTTTGTAGTGAAAGGTTTTGAAGACAAAATTTGTAAGTTGAACAAATCTTTGTATGGTTTTCAAATAAGCACGTAAAAATGACATGGAAAATATGATCAAGTGATAATGAGTAGTGGATATAAGTTAATGAATCTGACAAGTATATTTACAAGTAACTTGT
This sequence comes from Papaver atlanticum, assembly GCA_023531105.1. NCBI lineage: Eukaryota > Viridiplantae > Streptophyta > Magnoliopsida > Ranunculales > Papaveraceae > Papaver > Papaver atlanticum. Next base: position 925,500 of record JAJJMB010008995.1, read on the forward strand.
TAAGGATGCCTGTGTGATTGTATCTTGTATGTTGATGATATATATGCTTATACTTGATACAAAAATAAATGTGATTAATTCCACTAAAAACATGCGCTGAATGAGAACGTTGACTTTAAATACTTAGGCCATGTTGATGTAATCTTAGGGATGAAGATTAGAAGATAATCTAACATTTATAGTCTTAGTCGTTCTCATTATGTTGAATTTGTGCTTAAGAGATACAATCAGTATGATTATAAGACTGCTTGTACGCCGTACGATTCTTCTTGTAAACTCAAGAAAAATAAGGGTAATGGAGTATCTTAACTTGAATACTCAAGAGTTATAGGATGTCTGATGAATTTAATGAACTGTAAGAGTCCAGACATTGCCTATATTGTGAGTAAGTTTAGTAGATATACTTGTAGTCCAGAGCTAGAGCATTTGGATGTACTTAGTAGAGTATTATATATGGTTCCTAAAATATTGTATTACCTTTTGTTTGATTTATGAAAGGTATCTTGCTGTCCTTGAGGGACTTTCTGATGCAAACTGGATAGTTGACTCAGAGGAGTCCAAGTCTACGAATGGATATGTTTTCACTCTAGCATGAGGGTTTGTTTTTGGAAGATTTCCAAACAGACATATATTGCTCAATTCTTTATCGAATCAGAGAATATTGCGTTAGATAAAGCACGAGAGGGGGATGAGTGCCTAAGATGCTTTTTAGAAGACGTTTCTCTCTTGCATAGGCCTGTGCCAGCTATATCTATACATTGTATTAGCCAAGCTATAATAGCTAAAGCTAAAAATAACTAATCTCAATCGGCGTTATTTCTATTGATTTGATAAAGTCCAAGGAGAATATCGCGCAACCTTTGATGAAAGGTTTATCCAAAGAGATAGTTAAAAATGCATCGAGGGGGATGCGGCTTTAGCTCATTAATTTAACTTGCCATGAAGGATAATCAACCTTGTTGACTTGAGATCCCAAGATCAAGGTTTCGAATGAGACAACTAATTTGTGGTGGGTAAAGGTAAACACTGTCAGAGAATTTCCTTCTCTGTCCCTTCCTTATTATGTAGACGTGATAGTGTGACTGCATGTGAAGGATGACTTTTAAGAAGTCTTAATGAGTTTCAATTTAAGATTGAAGTGGGGTGTAGCAGTAACACTCTTTATGGAAAATCACCTATCTGAATGAGGAAGTGGGGACGCTTCCTATGAGAATATGAGCTTTGATTCTCTAGAGGATTCTGAGAAACAGGATACGTCCAGGGCAAAATTGGACAAAACGGCACGAGCTTGGCAGCAACCTTGGGGATATCATCTGTGGTTGTTATCGCGAATTACACCAAATGCTAGCAGTTCAAGATATCGCGTTCACTGTTTCTAGCAAGTAGTTCTGGTAATATCTCACTAAGCAAAGGTTCAATACCTCAGGGACACCTCTGCCTAAAATGGTATTTCCTGCGATTTTTATGTGATTTTCGTTTTGATGGTTTTTGTATTACTGGAACTTAGGACCTAAGGGTTCACTAGTTCATGTTTTTTTTTCTTTTGTGAAATAAACCTTAGTCTCACCTATGAGAAACTAAAGATGAAAGCTCCTTATACTATTATGATTTATACAATCCATAGTATGACTCTGGGGTCGACACACTTTTGTCTTAGGGAGAGGACGTAGAAATGACAAGTATGATTTCAACACACGGACGGTCCATATGACTGTTCGGTCAGGCAGGATCGTGGGGATTATGGTGTTGATTTACCAAGATCTATCTGTGTTTTTCATGTTTTACCGATGTTTTCATTTATTTGGGGGATTGTTGGAAAACAATTAATAAAAAGTTGATTTTTAAAGTTTTTAAGAAAAATAATAACTTATTGTTTTCTTTTGTGAATGAAACTTTTTAGTCCCACATCGGGGAGTTCCTCTTTTTAAATTGTATTATTCCATTATAAAAACAAATTCTCTACTTTGGTAAAATCTATGGGAAAGGGGGTTCTCTATATTTTAGAGGGACCCCTAAGGGAAAATATTTTTATATTGTTTTCTTAAGCGTTCGCGTTTTTCCTTAAGGTTTTGTTTCGGAGTTTTTTGGAGTGTCTAAGATCAAGTTGAGCATCTACTACATATGCAAGTAGTAGGTGTAGTAGGGTGTTTTATCCTGGAGACATCCGTCCCGTGAGGGCTATAGCATCACTCTTAAGTGTATCCGGGTGCTAATGTCTTAAGGATAGCGTGTTGAACACGTGACTCACTGTATTTTTCCAAAGTTTTGCCTTGTTGTTTTTGCGGAGATCTGTTTGTAATAGAAGTTGTATGGACAAGAGATGTCCACATGTAACTCTTTGCTTGGGTCATATATTTATCAAGTGAAGAAAGATAATGAATCATTATCTCTTCCAAGTTAATGAAAACAGAGAGTGAGAAGAACCTAAGAGAGTTCCTACTTCTCCATTAACAAAAATCATCACAAACATCTCTTTTAATCACCCAAAACAAACAATAGTTGGTATCAGAGCCAAGATTAATCGAATCTGATCTTGGTAGTAGGAAAAAATTCAATCAATACCCAATCAATAAAAAATCAGCAAGATTCAAAGTTCTCAAAAACTAGATCTAGAAAAAAAAAACCCAATTTCTTCAATCAATCTTCAACCCAATCAATGGCAAGTTCTAGCAACTCAAACCTTTATATTCAACAACATTCAATTCCAATATTTCATGGAGAAAATTATGATTTTCGGTCCATCAAGATGAAGACCTTATTCATGTCTCAAGATTTTTGGGAGATTGTTCAAAATGGGTATGATGAAATTGAAGATACATCAACTCTACAACAACCCCAAAAGGATTTACTTAAGGAGAGTAGGAAGAAGAATGCTAAAGCATCCATGTACATTCAACAAGGAGTTGGAGACACTATTCTACAAAGAGTAATCAATTTTCCTATAGCTAAAGAAGCTTGGGATATTCTTCAACAAGAGTTTGGAGGAAACAAGAAGGTAAGACAGTTGAAACTTCAATCATATAGAAGATATTTTTAAAATCTACATATGAAAGATAATGAAAATTTAAATTATTAATCAAATGTTGATGTGTGGTGAGAAAATGGAAGAAAAAAGGATTTGTGAGAAGATTCTAGTTTGCTTACCAGAAAAAATTCGAACCCATTGTGGCGGTTCTGGAAGCAACAAAATATCATTCAACAATGAAGTCGCAAGATTTATGGGCTCAATTGAAAGTATATGAAGAAAGGGTGTCTCGACACGCCGAAAAGTCGATTGAAAGTGCATTTCAATCAAAGATGAACTTAACCTCAAAAAATTCAGCAATGAAGAAGAATGAGTACAAGGGTGATGCTTCATCTAACTTCAAAGGAAAGGGAAAATGGAAGAAAGGAGGAGCAAGATCCAACAACTACCAAAAGGGTGATTCTCAACAAGTACCAAAATGCAATTTTTGTAAGAAGATTGGTCATTTGGAGAAGAATTGTTGGAACAAAGGAAAACCTAAATGTCATCATTGCAAAAAATATGGACATTTGGAAGAGGATTGTAGATACAAAGGAGATGAACAAGCCGGTAGAGCGGAAGAAAAAGTAGATAAACAAAATTTGTTTTATGCTTGTCAAAGTGCTATGGCGACTTCCAAGAGTGAAGTGTGGTTTGTAGATAGTGGTTGTCCAACTCATATGTCCGGTGAAAAAAGCTTGTTTGTTGATATGGATACATCCATAAACTCTCTAGTGAAGATGGGGGATGGAAACACGGTTCAAGCTAACGGAAGAGGTACAATTTGCGTGCAAACTATCAATGGAGCAAAATACATTAGAGATGCGTTATATGTTCCGGACTTAGCACAAAATTTGCTTAGTGTTGGGAAACTTGTGGAGCTTGGGTACGCGGTTCATTTTGAAGATAGATATTGCTCCATTTATGACAAGAAAAACAAGGACAAGAGACAAGTAATGAAGAGTATCAAGATGGAGAAGAATAGAAGCTTTCCAATTGTGTTTGAAAAGGAGAAGAATGTTGCATTGAAAATGGAAACCATTGATGAAACATGGTTATGGCATAAAAGACTTGGGCATTTAAATTTCAATAGTCTCAAGGTGCTTTCCAACAAAAACATGGTGCAAGGACTTCCACAACATATCAACCACAAGGAAGGAGTGTGTGAAGATTGTGCACTTGGGAAACAACATCGCAGACCATTCCCAAAAGGTATAGCACGGAGAGAAAAAGAACTTCTTGGTTTGGTACATACCGATGTGTGTGGACCAACGAAGACACCAACTCATGGAGGTAATATATACTTTATCTTATTCATTGATGATTTTAGTCATATGACTTGGGTGTACTTCATGAGACAAAAGTCCGAAGTAGTTAGCATCTTCAAGAAGTTCAAGAGCCTTGTTGAAAAGCAAAGTGGTCACGACATCAAAGTTTTGAGAAGTGATAGAGGCAAAGAGTACATCAACAAAGAGTTTGATAAATTTTATGAAGATGAAGGCTTAGAAAGGCAACTAACCGTGGGTTATACTCCTCAACAAAATGGTGTTTCCGAGAGAAAGAACCAAACCGTGATGGAGATGGCGAAGTCCATGCTTCATGAGAAGGGTATGCCTAAAGTTTTTTGGGCCGAAGCCGTTAACACCGCCGTCTACTTAATGACTAGATGTACAACAAAAGCCGTATGGGATAAAACTCCAATTGAAGCATGGGGTGGAAGAAAACCATCGGTAAGTCATCTTAAAGTCTTTGGTAGTGTGTGTTATTCTCAAATTCCTAAAGTGAAGAGAACAAAGATTGATGAATCAAGTGAGAAATGTGTATTTCTAGGCTATAGCCTCCAATCAAAAGGTTATAGGTTGTTTAGCTTGAAGAATAACACAATGATTACAAGTCGTGATGTCTTGTTTGATGAAGGAGCTTCATGGAATTGGGAAGAAGGTAAAATCGAGAAAAGAACCATTATTGTTGATGAAGAGCAAGAAAATTCAGCAACAAATTAAGTTGAAGAAGGTGAAGAAAATGAGGAAGATTTACCTCAAACACCTCCAAATACAATACAAAGAGCATCTCCAAGTATGTCTACAAGTACTAGTGCATCAACATCATCACCGTCGGCACCAAAGAAGATGCGAAGGTTGAGTTAAGTTTATAAAAGATGCAATATTTGTACGGTCGAACTGGAAAATTTTGAAGAAGCATCAAAAGAACCGGTTTGGATAAAAGCTATGGAAGAATAAGTTTTTGTCATCGACGAGAACGATACATGAGAGAAGGTAGTGATGTGATTTCAACTTTGTTGTAGTAATAGGTTCGTTCAGATTTGTGAAGATTCGAGTTTTTTTAAAATTAATAAAAATATACAATAATATTACAATTGGTGCAAGAGGTACTGGGACTAAGGATTTAATTTTTAGAGTGAAAATAACCAAGACACTAGATTCCACTATTACACATGAATAAATGATGATAAAAATTCCAAAACTCTAATTATTTTTAAAATCTCTTTTTTCTTAATTCACAAATTATCAAGCATATTCTCAAACATTAATTGTATCCCTTAAGCATAGATTATCTAACCAAAGCATAACCTATCTAATTGAATCACAACTAATTAGGAAAAATTATGCAAATAATTAAAATTCTGCAAAGCAGTAATTTGAGTGAATTATAAATTGCAAAAGTAAAATAATTACCAATTATTCATGCAACAATAGCTTCCTCCATGCCTTGGTTACGCGAGAATTAGCTCATCATTATCATGGAAATATGCTCAAAATTCATCTTTATTAATGCTCAAGAATGGTTCACAAATGATGAAATAGGAGAAAATTGACAAAAACCGGGTTTGTAACACTTCTGTTTGTTACAAACCGAGCTGTTACAGAGAACGATAAAAATGAAGTGTTGTTAACATTGTCGCATTACGACCCTCATCCTTTTGTCGCTGTCACTGATAAAGAACGACGGTTACCTTGCGTCTAATGTTCTTCGCGTTTATCAGCAGCAGCAGCAGCATAAACCGAGTTCTGCAACTTGTGATTTCTTCTTCTCTGGCTCTTCTCAGCTCCCCAAACTCTCCACACCCCTTCCTTGTACCTGTAGAACTCTATTTATACTCCTAATCCTCCTTTAATCCGGCCATATCTCCCAAATAATCTTCATTTATCAATATTATTCTTCACGGCCAAAATTTCCATTTTTTGATCTTCCACGCGTTCTCAGCTGTCAACCTTCGTTATTTATTTTCTTCACGAATCTCTGTAGTGCAACACACTCGAAACTCATGCATTACACGCCTCAAACTCGTGTCAAATTCACTTGAACCCGTGAAAACTTGTGTCCACTGTTTTGGATTGAAACACGTTATTAAGCCAAATTTGATCGGAAAAAACACCTATACCAGCTTTCTATAGTCATATCACGTCTACCCATTAAGTTTCAGGGATTTAATCTCACTAAATCAAGTCCAAAAATCCATCGAAAATCTGACAGTGAAATGAGTTTATTTTCCCGCCAAAAATATTCTTTCAAACGATGAAGGTGAAGTGCCCTGAATCCAAAACGCGGGTGCCTTTAACAGCTCGGCTGCCTTGGGGGCGCCCTTATCCATTTTCAGGGTGCCTTTAATAATTTTTGTGGGTGCCTTTAACACTTTTTTATGGGGTGTTTTCAACATTTTTTCGGGGTTCCTCCGGTGTATTTCTGGGGTGCTTCCGGAGCATTTCTGGGGTGCCTTTAGTACTCTATCCTGGGGTGTAAAGCACCACTTTACGAGCCAATTTCGTCGCAAGAGCTTATTTCTCTAAAAATACCTATAAAGATATAAAACACCATAATAAGTATAAAAATGGGTACTAATAATATATACAATAGAGATGACAATAGACACATAAATGCGTCTATCAGGTAGCAAGGAAAAGTACCAAATAAATTATTGGTGTTAAATGGATCTACAAGTTGAAGTATAATGCGAATGGATCGGTTCAAAGGCACAAAGCAAGGTTGGTGGCAAAGGGATACTCACAACAACCCGGCATCGACTACAATGAGATTTTTGCACCGGTTGCTCGTCTTGACACCATTAGAGCCGTGATTGCTATGTCTTCCTAAAAAGGTTGGTTACTTTATCAACTTGATGTCAAATCGGCATTTTTGAATGGAGAACTCCATGAAAAGGTCTATGTAGAACAACCACAAGGTTTTGTGGTGGAAGGAGAAGAAGATAAGGTGTACAAGTTGAAGAAAGCTTTGTATGGCCTAAAGCAAGCACCAAGAGCTTGGTATAGTGAGATAGATGGATGCTTCAAAAGGCAAAACTTCAACAAAAGCAAGAGTGAGCCTACACTATATGTGAAGACAAAAGGTACGTCTATTCTCATCGTTGCCTTGTATGTTGATGATCTTATCTTTACGGGTAATGATGTTCATATGATTGAACAATTCAAGAGAGAAATGATGATGAAATATGAGATGAGTGACATGGGTTTGCTCAAGTACTTCCTTGGTATTGAAGTTCATCAAAGTGAAGATGGAGTGTTCATTTCTCAAAGCAAGTATGCCGAAAAGGTGTTGAAGAAATTTGGTATGCTTAGTTGTAACCCCACATCTACACCACTTGTAGTGAATGAGAAACTCAAGAAGGATGATGGAAGAATAAAAGTTGATGAGACTTACTATAGAGGTCTTATTGGAAACTTGTTATACCTTACACACAAGACCCGATATTATGTTTGCTTCAAGTATGCTTTCTAGGTTCATGAGTTCACTTAGTCATTTACATCTTGGCGCGACAAAGAGTTTGTTAAGGTACATACAAGGAACAATGAATTTTGGAATCATGTATTCAAGAAATTTGGATGTCAAATTAATTGGCTATTGTGATAGTGACTTGGGAGGATGTATTGATGACATGAAGAGTACATCGGGGTATGCTTTTTCTCTTGGTTCGGGTATATTCACAAGGGCATCGAAGAAGCAAGAAATCGTAGCTCAATCCACGGCGGAAGCGGCTTACATTTCTGCATCAATAGCTACATCTCATGTTGTATGGCTAAGAAGAATCATGGAAGACATTCAGGAGAAGCAAGAAGAAAGAACCGTAATTTTTTGTGACAACAAATCAGCAATAGCTATGTCCAAAAATTCGGTTGAGCATTGTAGAGCAAGCCACGTTAAACTCAAGTACCATTTCATTCGAGAAGCGGTTGAAGATGGTGAGATAGAACTCAAGTATTGCAAGACGGAAGACCAATTGGCGACATATTCACCAGGGCATTTCCCAAAGGTAAATTTCAACATTTCCGAGAACTACTAGGAGTAGAAGAACATCACATTAAGGAGGAGATTGTTGAGAGTTAATGTAATGTTCCTTTTAATGTCATGACAATGCATCTATTTTAGTCATGACAATTCATCTGTTTGTAATAGAAGTTGTATGGACAAGAGATGTCCACATGTAACTCTTTGCTTGGGTCATATATTGACCAAGTGAAGAAAGAGAATGAATCATTATCTCTTCCAAGTTAATGAAAACAGAGAGTGAGAAGAACCTAAGAGAGTTCCCACTTCTCCATTAACAAAAATCATCACAAACATCTCTTTTAATCACCCAAAATAAACAATAGTTACCATATTAATGGATAAAGCTTACATAGGTATAGAAGATGGATTTCCCAATTATAGGTTAGATAGTAGTCATTTTGTACCTATTTAGGTGCATTTTTCCACTGGTTTGGTGTAAGCTGGACACCGGAATACCCTTCCCATTCATTCTGTGTTTCTGTTGAACAACCAATCTCTTTTGGAAGCTTTGGACTGGTCTGATGTCCCATTTACCATTATTTGGTAAAATTCTTGCATTTGAATTCTCGGTCGGAGAAATAAAACCAATTGATCCGATGTATATTAATGTTAAATGTCATTTTTCCATGTACATACCTTACTGATAAAACAAAACATATATCAACTGTCAGACACTTTAACCACCAAAAATATCATCAACCTTTCGTCACTCAGTCCTACGCAAAAAAAAAAAAAAAAAACAATTCCAAAAGAATAAACTTTTCAATTTAAGTTATCTTTAACTGCTGATTTCAATTTAAGTTGTCTTAGATGAAGAAATTAGTTCATCCCTCTAAGACTTTGTTCGAGTCCTTTCAGATATTAGAGCAGAATGAAGGATGGATCCAATAATGCCACCATCTTTACTTGCTCCAGCTTGTTTTGCAATTCTTCCAATAAGTTATCTTTACTGCCCTCTCCTGTTTATTCTTTTTCGTCCTTGGTCGTCATCTTCTTCTTACAGTTCTCTGAACGAGAAGACCCAACAGATCCTGAAGAAGTCGTAGTAACACCACTTCCATGTCCTCCTGAAAAGTTAACCGTTGTTCGTGTTGGTTCATTAACGCGTCTTTTCTTGGGATGCTTTGATGATGGCTTACCGCTATGCATCGGATAGTTTACCTCTTCGTGCTCTACCAAGAGATGGATCCACCAGTGCACCTCGGGAAATTCCACTAAATGCAGGCAAAGTTCCTCGTTTACAACCACTAGATTTACATGGAGTTGATGCAGTTGGCAGTGTTCTTGCACTCTGTTGAGCCAAACGTTCTGACTTAGCTTTTTCTTCAAGCTCGCTGAGTTCTGGATAACGGACTAAAGAAACACGGCGGGAAATTTATCTTTAACAACAATTTCTCTGCTAGTCAACAGGACTGTACATATGTGAGAATACAAATAAAAAAGTCTTTAGTTCTGTTCATCTTTGGACCATCCTTGGTTTGGCAATGCAAGTAAAAGTCTGGACCATTTGACTTTTTTTTTTTTTTGAGTCACATGCTTTACTAGAGAGCACAGATTTGCATATGCAATCAATGTCATTATTCTAATCTGAATGATTTCACGAAAAATAATAAAACGAAAAACTGAGTTCTCGTCCAGCAAGCTTGGTAGCCATACCGGTGGTCTACTAGTACAACACAATGTAGTAGAGTTGTTTCGTGCCCAAGATGTGCACCTTGATTAGAAAAACTTAAATTACCAAAGAATTATGAGAAGGCTCTAGAAATCATTGACAAGAATATGACGTATTGGCCAAAATATCTTGTGCACCAAATGAAACAGCGTCTTACTAAGATGACTCGGAAGATATGTTGTATTAGGCGCTAGGCGAGGCGAGGCGCCAAGCCCGTCGCCTAGGCGCGTCTTGATGAGTACAAGCAATTCTGGAAGTGCTTATATCTGTACAGCAAGGAGATCATTTAAAGAGATGACTTGCAGAATTTGACTGGTTTTACGTGTACAAGAAATGAAGATACAAGAAATGAAGATATATGTAGAATAACTAAGAGTACTGATATAAGCGCTTCCAGAGTAACTTCAAACACATCTTCATATGCATTGGGGATAAAAAGAAAGACAAAGAGGATGAGGAGGAAGATGAAGTTTTAGCTCCACAAATAAGGACGGTATTGAGTATTGCCATTTTTAAGTTCTTCGACTTTCCTTTAATGTTGATGCGAGAATTCCTGCAATCCGAAGTTAATGTAAATCTTTTAGTGATTGAGGATTTCAAGGAATAGTTATTTTTTCTTTCCTTTTTTAAGGGTTGATTGCTATAAAATCTCTGGAATTAAGATTTGATTGAATATTTGATAGCTAATTAGCTATAAAATCTCTCCAATTAAGATTTGATAGAATGTTTGACAACTTCCATTATATTTTGTTCATCTCCATATATATAGCAACATTCATATATATAGCAACATTAAGATGTATACAAACTAGTTTTTCATCAAGTTACTTTCCATAGTTTCCGTCATTGACTTGTGTTGATAGTCTGATTTTTCCATAATTAGATTAAGTAAATGCTAATTACTGTAAGTGTATTAGGAAATAAAAACCAATCACATGTTATTCTCCAAAATATTGCATTCACATCAATCACGTTATTCTCCAAAACATTGAAAACCATATTTTTATCAAAACAGCATAAACCTAAATCAATAGTTACAGATGGAGATATCATAGTTTGTGAAGATATGATGATATTGAACGGAGGAAACGGAGAAGGATAGAGATATAGAGTTCCGCGATATAGAGAAGAATGATGATGATATTTACCACCTACCCTGGAGCCTTTGGCGCTTAGGCTAACGCCTAACACTTCCGCCAGGCACCGAAAGCGCCATAAAATTTTGATCGAAAGAGATCACTAAAAGAGTACTCCGGAGTGGTGCGCGAGGAAAAGGATGCATATGATGCTAAGTTGAAGAGGAAGAAGAGAACAATACGTGTGGAGTTTGAGAATGATGCTGCTGCTGGTGAAAGAGCCAAACAAGAGTTTCCTGAGAATATTACAGAGGACCTTGACCAGCTCAGTTAAAGCTCAATTTACAATCTTATTATTTTCAGTTATGCAAACAAATTGCCTTGTTATTATTCATTTTTGTTTATGATCCTATAATTAATGCATATTCATTATATTGTTTAATATCACTTCAGTAATGTTTTCATTCATTTTGTTATGATTCAATAATGTATGTACACTATTATATTCAGTGTAAATTAAGTAATATCACTAAATTGTTATGCTTTGATATATATGTGAGTATGTGTCTTTTTGTGTTATGCGGGTCTCACTCTGAGACCTGTTGATTTTGAGAAATGGAATTGCGTCTGCCAAAAATGAAGTGTGTACCATTTTTCATGCTCACATGCTACTGATGCTATTTATGGAACACCATTTTCCCACCTAGTTGGAGGCCTTAACCAGGAAGATCAAACGGGAACCGTATCAAAAGCACATATGAGCTGACTAGGAAGTCGGTTACATGTTCCAACTATGGTTGTAAAGGTCACATAAAAAAGTAACCTGCAACGTCATCCGTTCCTAGTCATGATGTTGTTTTTCACTTATATGTTTTCATTTTCATTTGGAGTTTGCAAATTCTTTTCATTTTTTTAACTTATATTTTTTTTTTCTAGTTTTGACATAGATTCTTTAAGTATATGTCTTGCTTTTCATACACTCATAGGATCTGTTTACATTTATGTTTCTTGTGTTCAACATGTATGCAGGGAATCTTAAAGAAATAGATCAGTGCAAAAGAATATACTTAATTTCTAACCAAAGCAGCGCATATGTACTCAAATTTCTAAGAAGCGCAGGGGATGCACTCGGTTTCTAACAACTGCAGCGGATTTGTATTCACTTCCTACAAGTGTAGGTGACTTGCACTAATTCCTAGGAAGTACAGAGGACCTATACTCAAATTTGTAACTAGTGCAGCAGGCCTATACTTAGGTGTCTAAGCAGTGTAGTCAATTTTGAGAGTATATACTGCTTAGAAATTGAGTGCAGGTCCACTACATTGCTCACAAATTAGAGTGTATATATGTTGATTAGATAATATGATGCACTGAACATAAGAGATACTTCTATGCTAACCAGTAACCACACCACCATCTTAACTACTTTCCACCTTAGTTTCTAACAGATACCTCTTAAGTGTTTTCTCCTTATTGTTGCAGTTATATTTAGTTGATTGTTTTTCACCTTTTGTTGTTTTTCGAATACAATCCTTGTTATGATGCTTAAAATCCACTGAATACATCAGTGTATCCAATATGTACTGATAGTTGTGAAAGGAAGAATTGTCTTTCTTAGCATTATGCATAGATTTTAGTTGTGTTTTCAAATGCAATCTCTATTATGATGCTTAAAATCCACTGAAAATATGAGTGTAGCCAATATGTACTGACAGTTGAGAAAGGAAGAAGTACATTTTTAACATATACATGTCACACTGCATTATGAAGCATTTTTACAACCATCCACCTAACGTCCTCCTTTAGTACAATAATTTTACATCTTTTTCTTAAGTTTTGTTTGTATTTTTTATTTTTATTTTTGTTAGAGAAAACTAGGATATTTATGTAACACCTTGATTTGTCGAGCTGCATTGGACTTCATACAAATTCTTCCCTCAGTTAATGAATTGTATCTAATTAGAATTATTTTCTTATATCAGGTTTATGTTCTTTTTCGAGGGCGTGAACATTCTCCAGAGGCACTTCTTAGGCACAATAGCCTATTAACAGCTTAAGCGTCCGCTTATATTAGCATGACCCTCAATTTATTTCTTCCATCATACATCAGAAAAATACTCTTGAGGCGGAATTGTGCTGAAACTTTTTAGTTACAATCGTTTTCCTATAGCCATCTTATCGTCTTTCATTTTCCATGCATTTAGCGTTCTCTTGTGTATATAAATGTTTAATAATTGTACGAAAAACAAAAGGGAAATATGAAAAGTTCATGTTTTTCAAACTACTACTAGTTTACAAAAATCTTAGCATTTTTCTGACGATCCCTTTATAATAATTTGTTTTTTCAGCACATCCTCTAACGAGTGCAGGTCCCCTATACTGCTGAGAAATCGAGTTTAACTATGCACTTGTCATAAATAAAGTACAGATCCGATGCACTGGTCAGAAATCTAGTAAAGGTCTATTGTAGTGGTTAGAAATGAGTGCAGGTCCCCTATACTGCCTAAATATTGTGTGCAGATCAGCTGCACTGGTTAGAAATCCAGTATAGAACACACAGAAATGCATGTCTAATTGACGAGATAGAAAAAACCATTAAATATGAAAGAAAATTATAGGAGAAAAATCTAAAATCGTGTCTCTTAACTTACAACTAGAGATATCTTTGGTGGTACAGAAACATTACAACAAACACTAAAATCAAGTTTATAAAATGTTGTTTCTTAATTGGCTATAAAAAACATCAACTATTTTGCTACAGAAAATTACATGTAACAAGTAGATGATTCAGATATAGTCGCCAAAGCTGGTTTGCATTTCAAAACATTGAATTTTACAATTCTTCACCATTGATAGAACTTCTAGCTCATTGATCATTCCGCTACCAAGTATATCTCATGAATTGAGAATGCATCTTTTATGAAGAGTGTAGCGCAATCCTACTCTGTAGACTCCCTCTTTGGCCATTAATATATTATGACCATTTCATGAATTGTAAATGCTGAAAAACAAAAACGCGACATTATAAGAAACATCCAAGTAAGCACGAAACCATAAGACCCGTATTGCCCATACATTTAGCTTATATACAAAAACTAGTAGTGAATTCAGTAGTGAATTCAGTAGTGATTTGTAACCAGCAACATGTGTATTGGATATTTACAAGGTCACATCATAAATATTAGGATTTTTTGCTGCTATCGTTTTCACCATAATGCCAAAAATAAATACATAAAGGTCAAATTTCTCTTAGCATATTTGGATAAACCAACTTTATATGGTTTTAAATCCAGTTGAACAAGATACCACTTATTTGGTATCTACATAAATATTACACAAAAAGCAAACTTCGGGTTCAAAAACAGTATAGGCAATCTGCATTGTCAACATATCACACATATAACCTAATTTAAATCAATAAACACAATCAGAATAACATATTTTTGTACAAAAGATCTTTTAGATCTGTGAGAAATGAACGGTTTACCAAATCCGTACTTCCATATTTTCACATGACATGAAACAAAACTAACTAGCATCCTAATTTATTTGAAATAAACATAGGGTATGCACATAAAAGAAAACTAGCTAGCATCCTAATTTCTTTGAGATTAACATAGTATATGTAATCCGTACTTCCAAATATTCACAACATTAATAGAAAACTAGCTAGCATCCTAATTTCTTTGAAGTTAACATAGTATAGACAATCCGCACTTCCAGGTATTCAGGTAACATAAAAGAAAACTAGCTAGCATCCTAATTTCTATGAGATTAACATAGTATATGCAATCTGCACTTCCAGATATTCACAACATTAAAAGAAAACTAGCTAGCATCCTAATTTCTTTGAGATTAACATAGTATATCCAACTTGCACTCCCGGATATTCACATAACATAAAAGAAAACAACTTATACATATGTGGAAATGAACAATATAAACAATATGCAGTATCAAAATTTGTTATGAACCAAAAAAAATTCAAAAAACAACTAAATAAAAACATGTGTACAAGCTAAATCATAAATATTAGAAGAATAAAATCCATTAATGTAGTGGATCTACACTCCAGGATTACAAGAGAAAGAAGCATAAAGAATAAAAGAGTTATCGGATGTTAAAAAAACTAAAAAAACATTAGTATAGTAGATCTGCACTCCAGGATCATAGAATAAAAAGTAAATAAAAAAAATCAGGTGATGAATTTATACAAAATAAAATGCATGTTATTTGTGATGGTTTTCAAGCATAAAATAGGTTTTTCTCAGTATAAGAGATATGCATAGTTTGGATCACAGTGCGAAAAACAAAAATGGTAAATCGAAAGTGAAGAAAAAACAAAATTGTAGTACCTTTTTTGCTCACTACTTTTTTGTGTGATGTATTTTTTTCCTTTTTGCTGATGGTGATTCTTCGAAACCATCTTCTACTGATTTGGAGTGGAATCATCTTCTATTGCTTCTTCTTCTCAAATAATTCTGATGATTCTTCTTCTTTTTTTACCGTTTTAATGGAGATTTCATTAAAAACTAGAGCTTTCGGTGGATCTTTATGATGATTTGTAAGAGAATAGAATAATTCTGATGAATCTTGTTGATTTCTTCAATTTTCATTGTGATTTTCAAAGTTTTGTTCTCAGATTTAGTAGAGGAGGAGAGATTGGTTTTTTTTATGCGGATAAGAGAAGGGGATCGAGTGATATTAAGGGAGACCGTGCAAACACACATGTTTGGCAGCAGGACTATTCTGGTCATTTCCTTGTTTTTGGACCTCCGATTAAACAATAAATATGGATAGACCCTAGTAAAAATAACTATATGGGCTTAGGACCAAACAAGAAATTTCCCAGAACAAAAATGGTAAGAAAGATCTGCTGGATCAGTTGCCCCATGGAAAGCTAATACCGAAAAGCGCGCAAACTGAAATCTTCATCAATATTTCGAAACTGTATGTAGTAACAAAAAAGGCACCAGTAACATGCAACACCTGAAATACCAGAATTAGTACAATCTAATGCACTTGATCAAGATCCCTTCTAAAGTACTTTGAAATCTTTTTATCAAACACAAATCTTGGTAAAAATCACCTAGAAGTTTCTTAAAATGTATTCTTCATGGAGAAAGTAGCAAAATCCCAATAATTTGTGTTTGATAAACAATAAGAGTTTGACCTTTTAAAGTCAACTTTAATTGACTTTAGTCAAAGATTAACTCTCCACAGCGTACCCTAATAATTTGATATTTATGGCAACCATTATTTTTTCCTTCCTTATAATCCCGTCTCCTCTCTCAGATTCATAGGCACTACTATCTTGATGGGCGGAGAAAGTGCAACAGTATCATCAATATCAAGAACTGAACGTCAAGTCTTTCCATCACCAAAAGCAGAACCATGGCTAATAATCCCCTATGGAAAAGGTACCTCTCAAAATCAAGCTTTTTATAACATATGTGAACCTAACAACCGCACATGTAGAAAGTCTATACCTGAATTAATTGCAAAAACATATGTTCAGAAACCTAGTCATCAAGGTTGGTTGATTACTATTTGTGATGATGATGAATATGATTACTCTCCTGATAATCATAAGTATGGTGATTGTTTTCTTTGGAATCCTGCAACACTAGAGACCATACCTCTACCCAGTCTATCAAAATGGTGTGGTAAATCCTCTGGATATTATTTTTTGGACTGTGTCTTATCCTCACCTCCTACAGGTGGTGGTTCTGATGATAGTGATTCAATGGTTTTATTCGTCTTCACCGATGCTAATAAAGGGAACTGCAATCTTGTGTTTTTATATTGTCACCCTGGGGACAAAAAATGGAAAACTAACAAGTGGTACTCACACAGAATACCCGTGGGGGATATGAAATCGATCCATTGCTTTCAAGGTAAATTTTATGTTATGTGTGCGTTTGAGCTGAACTTAGAGGTCGAGAAACAGAAACAAAGCAATGGCAGTATAAAACTTTGTATTAGGATAATCATGGTAAGAGGCAAGGCTTCATATACATTAGTAGGAGGTTCGGATACTTGTTTGCTAATGAATAATTTTTTGGCTACTGATGATGAACTTTACTGCATTCCAATTGTATTCACTTCGAGAGGATTTGCGAAGGTAGTTATCCAAATAGTTGTGATGAGGTTGGATTTTTCTGCAATGGCGTGGAAGATGGTGTATAGCATAGGTGACCATGTTCTATTTCTAGGCACCGGCTACACCACAGCTTGTTGCTCTGCAGCCGAAATGGGGCTTGCCAGGGGTTGTGTTTATTTTACACTTCCGCACGATCAGAGTCTGTATAAATTTGGCATAGAAAGTACTAGTAATTCGGTCATTGTGCCGTGTTTAGAGCTTCCAAATCCTGATTTTATCATGATACCCAACGGACGAAAAAGAAAAAGAGAGGAAAATATGGTCGGTAAATATGCATGCAAAAAGAACTTAGTAAATGCAGTGTGGTGTAAAACAGATGTAGTTTGTAACAATGAGGGTGGCAAAGAGATAGGAAAAGACAATGTAGGATATTTTGAGAAAGCATGTCCATGGGGTATTCTTAGCGGGGACATGGTCGAGCTGCCAACGGCAAAGTTTACATCTACTACAAGAGGCACACACTTATCTCCATGGCTGATGTTTAGTAGAGATCACAATAGCACCACCTTCAATTTTATAAACCCAATGCACAACAATGAGAAATACCTCTTGAAGCTCTCTGATCTCATGCGAACTGTAATCCATTTTCAAAAGGGAGGTTGGTTACTGGTGTCAATGGAAAATATGGAGTATGGTTTATTCTTTTACAATCCCTTCACAAGAGAGACCATCAATCTCCCAGAATTGCCAGGTGATTTCACCTTCTCCAGTGTCTCATTCTCTTCCTTGCCTTCATCATCAGACTGTGTAGTTGTCGCCATTGAACTCATAAAAGGGTACAACTCTGACGAATCTGTCTCTACTTCATTAGAAAGGGAGAAGCCGTTTGGACTTCTTATCTCTTTCGGAATACTAATACCAAGAAATACATGCCGTCACATAATACTCCAGTTTTCTACAATGGGATTGGCTATTTTGTAGATTACCATGAAAGCGGGGCTTTCTACTTTGTAGATTACAACGGAAGTTTAAGTGTATTTAACATAAAAGATAGAAGTTGGAAAGTTCTTGAGAAACCCCATCAGCCATTCAGTGCAATTTATCCAAGTTTCTTGGTTGAGTGTGGTGGAGAGCTTTTATTAGTAAAACTGGGACGTCTTGGAACGTTGTTTGGGATTTTCAAATTGGACTTCCTCAGGAGGTATTGGGTTAAGATTAAGAATTTGGGAAAGCAGATGTTGTTTGTAAGCTACACCACATGTTTCTCAGCGATCGCTCCAAATAGTCGCATGGAGAACAAAGTGTATTTTCCTAGATTATGTATGAACGGGGAAGGGGTATTATTCTACTGTCTTGAAACAGGTAGTTACCGGTCTTTTGGAAGTCAACAGTCTGCCTCAAATTTTACTGACACAGAGGGATGGTACTCAAACTGCATTTGGATTGAACCAAACTGGTCGACATCCTCAGCTCAAGAGCTTGAATGGGTTAAGCCTCCTTCCTAAACATTTACTAAGTTTTGTTCTTAATAAGACTTCTATTTTCTTGTTTTTGGATTAATTAATTAATGGTTCGTTTCTGAAAGTTGATTATCTGCCAAAAAAAATCTCAAAATGAATGTTGGTCGAGTTTTTATGACACCTTGTTCTTTTCAGGTTGAGAAAAGGCGTGTTAGGTAGTTTATTCGATTACTCAAAATTGTCATTAAGTTGTCGACAAGGAAAACCCGGGGACTAACTTGGGGCCTCTTCTTAACGAGTACCCAGCACACCATGTCTTTGGCGCAATCAGAGTTCTTTCCTTTAGCATTCTACTATCTTCTATTAGAATTCAGAAAAGAAGCAAAACTCTGGCGTGATCATGCACACATTCAAACCTTCTCAACACCTTCTTATTCTCAATCACTAGCCATCCGTATTTTAGAGCAATACCGATGAAAACAGTTAGCTAATAGTTATGGCTTGATACAAGTGTCGAAGTGCATCAGATATAGTTAATTTTTCTTCTAAAAAGACAAAAAAAAATCTTGCTTGTGGCTCAAGTATTTTGATCTTACAAGGTCACAACCAGCCACCACCACTACTAAAGAAGTCACCGATGGCAGACAAGGCTTGGCTTCACAAAGTTAAAAATTAAGTCGGTAACAAACTTGGCTTCACAAATAGGAAAAGTTAAAAATTAAGTCTCGTAACAAAATTTCAGAATGACGTGGAAAAAAAAAACATCTGTGAAACAAAATTTTGTCTTACTCTCCACCCAAAGTTTTTGATATATATGGGGTGCAAACAAACAGTTAAGAATTCTACAAGGTTTAAAATTTAAAATTTCTTGTTCTCCTCTCTGGGGTTCATCGGAATCATAAGACGCCGTCTCTGATGGGCGAAGAAAAAGAAAGCGCGGCAGCAGCATCAGTTGAAAGAAGTGAACGTAGCATCTTCGCATCACCAACTAAGGAAGTACCATGGCTAGTCATCCCGTATGGAAAATCAGGCACCCCCATAAAACAAGCTTTCTATAATATCATGTGTGATGATGATCCCAACGATTGAAGAAAAGCATGTCGAAAGTCTATACCTGAATTAATTGCAACAACATATATTCAGAAACCAAGTCATCAAGGTTGGTCCTGAAGGGCATTGTGAGCTTGTGTTTTTATATTGGCTCCCTGGGGATGAAGAATGGAGAAAAAAGAAGTGGTATTCTGAAACCATAACTGTGCAGGATATGCAATCGCTCCATTACTTCAAAGATAGGTTTTATCTTATGTGTAATGCCGGTGAGCAAGAATTAGTGCAAAACCTAGTGATCTCTACTGTTTGGGATTTTGATGATGACTGGTTCTCTCTTGAATTTAAGACAATCGAGGTAAGAGACATGTTTTCATATCCATTGGTAGGAGGACACAAAACTAGTTGCTTACGTACGATTATGTGGCGACTTCGGACGAACTTTACTGCATTCAAATTTTTTACAGTACTCTGAGAGGATTCAGGAAGGTAGTTATCCAAATAGTTGTGCTGAGGTTAGATTTTTATGCAATGGCGTGGAAGGTGGTATATAGTATTGTTGACCGTGTTCTATTTCTTGGCAGCTACCCCACCACCTCAGCTTGTTGCTCTGCAGCCGAGATGGGGCTTGCCAGGGGTTGTTTGTATTTTACTCTTCCTGACGACCAGTGTCTGCACAAATTTGATATCGAAAGTACTGGTAATACAGTTATTGTGCCGTGTTTAAATCTGCCAAAGCAATGGAAGGGTCCGGAGTTCATTATGATGCCTAATGAACAGATGCAGTTTGTAATCATCAGGATGGCAAACAGATTGGAAAAGACAATGTAGCAGGACATTTTGAGAAAGCACATCCATGGGGTATTCTTAACGAGGACATGGTGGAGTCTATAGCAAACTCTCTTCATAGATTGGATTACATCCATCTTCGTTCAGTTTGTAAAGCATATCGAGCACTATTGTCAATGGTAAAGTTTACATCCAATTCTACTGCAAGAGGCACGTACTTATCTCCATGGCTGATGTTTAGTAGAGATCACAATAGCACCACCTTCAATTTTATAAACCCAATGCACAACAATGAGACCTACCTCTTGAATCTCTCTGATCTCGTGCGGACCGTAATCCGTTTTCAAAAGGGAGGTTGGTTACTGGTGTCTATGGAAAATAACCAGTCTGGTTTATTCTTCTACAATCCCTTCACAAGAGACACTATCAGCCTTCCGGAATTGCCAGTACATTTCACCTTCTCCAGTGCCTCATTCTCTTCCTTACCTACATCATCAGACTGTGTAGTTTTCGCCATTGAACAAGGTCTGGACTGCCAAGTCAGTCTCTACTTCATCAGGAAGGGGGAAGCATTTTGGAGTTCTCTTCTCTTTACTAATACTAATACGGAGCTATACACCCCGTCACACAACACTCCAGTTTTCTACAATGGGGTTTTGTATTCTGTAGATTACAACGGAAGTTTGGGTTTATTTAACATAGAGGATGGTAGTTGGAAAGTTCTTGAGAAACCCCATAATCCATTTGATGCAATTTATCCAAGTTTCTTGGTTGAGTTTGATGCAGAGCTTTTATTAGTAACAATGGGACGTCTTGGAACGCTGGTTGGGATTTTCAGATTGGATTTCTCCCGCATGGATTGGGTTAAGATTGAGAATCTGGGAAAGCATATGTTATTCGTCAGCTACACCTCATGTATCTCAGCGATCGCTCCAAATAGTCGCATGGCGAACAAAGTCTATTTCCCTAGATTATGCATGAACGGGGAAGGGGTTTTGTTCTATTGTCTTGAAACAGGTAGTTATCGGTCTTTTGGAAGTCGCCATTCTTCCTTAGATTTTTCTGATACAGAGTGTTGTATTTATGCCTTGAATACGGGTTTTGTATTCAGTTGGGTTTACCCACTTACCCGACCCATTTGCCCGTTTACCTTTTGTGCACAAGAACCCATTTGCCCGTTTACCTTTTGTGCACAAGAAGGCATCAGGAGATAAGAAAGTCTTCTTCTCCTCATGTTTTGGTAAGAGAAACCAATGTAACTAAGAGAGAGTAGGAGGCAGTGGAGGCTGGATCTTGAGAGGGGGTTTTGAATTATACTCTTGTAACCTTGTTTGATACATAGTGAAATCAATTTCGTCGTCTTCAAAGTGGATGTAGATCATCTTGATCGAACCACTATAATCCTTGTGTTGTGTGTGCTTGATTTACTTTGATTTAATTTCTATTTCAATTCTTGATTGATTGTGCTTGGAAGAGCCATTTGTTATAACAAATTGGTATCAGAGCTTCGGGTGGAAGCGATCTACGATGGCGGCAAAGTATGAGATTGATAAATTTGATGGAAGGAATGATTTCAATTTATGGAGGCTAAAGATGATGGTTGTTTTTGTACAACAAGGTTTGGTGAAAACTTTGAAGGGGAAAACGGCTCTAGGAACAACAATGAAGGATGAGGAGAAGGATGAGCTCATGGAGAAAGCACATGGACTAATTTTGTTGTGCTTGAGCAATGAGGTCTTGAGAGAAGTGGCGACGGAAACGACTCCGGACGGGCTATGGAACAAGTTGGAAAAGAGGTATATGACTTGTTGGAAAATAATATGTGGTTTCGGTTTCTCGGAAATCATGATCATGCAAAAACAAAATACTATCAAAAAGAGAGTTAAAAAGACTTATCAGAATGGTTGATCGAGGCGAGGTAATTCTCTTTCCTTAAAGACAATTCATCCCCACATACGGTGCTCACGGTTCTACGGATGTCGTCTTCCAAGATACAACGATCACGCCTTATAGTAAGTAGCACTACAATACTATTAGGCCAGCGAATGTTGATAATTATTGTTCTCTTAAATGACTCTGACTTTTGACTTCAAAACTTGTTTTTGTTCTCTTCTAACTTGTGAAAAACCCATATAAAACAAAACTAAGAGATGGGTTTATATAGAGTCAATAGTGACTCTACAAGGTGTCTTTTCATCCATTGGTGACTCTCCATGGCCAATGGTGACTCTCCATAACACCTATTCATGACTAGGTATCTTTTGAATGAAAAGGCATAACCCAAACACATCTCTTGGTGTTTAAATCTTGAAAACTAATTTTCACTCACATAATAGTTTTAACTTAAAATTCCAACATGACTAATTCCGTAACTAATCGTTTATATCTTAAGAAGAAATTACATACTCTTAGAATGCATGAAGCAATGTCTATTATAGATCATATTGATGATTATAATAAAATTCTCTTGGATTTGGCAAATATTGATGTCAAAATTGAAGATGAAGACCAAGCATTTGGTTTGCTTTGTTCCTTACCACCATCTTATGATAATTTTGTTGATACCGTAATGTATGGAAAAACCACAATTTCCATGGAAGACGTTTAAGCGGCTTTGAACTCTAAGGAGTTAAAAAAGACGGGTATTGATGGTAAAGATAATTCGGGAGATGGGTTGGTTGTAAGAGGAAGAGGAAACCAAAAGGGTGGATTTGATAGGAGTAGATCAAAGTCAAGGTCTAAATCTAAATCCGGTAAATTCAATTGCTTTCATTGTAAGGAACAAGGGCATTTCAAGAAGGATTGTCCAAAAAGGAAGAATGTTGAGAAGAATACTAACCAAGGCACCGCGCCAAATGTTAAAGTAGAAAGTGATGATGGAATGGTTCTCACGGTTTATACCGAAAGCTCGGAGAATGGGTGGATTCTTGATTCGGGGTGTACTTTTCACATGTGTCCTCATAGGGAGTGGTTTACTACTTATCAAGCTAGAGAAGGTGGTAAAGTTCTTATGGGAAACAATGTCACTTGTAAAGTGGTGGGTGTAGGTACAATTCAAATTAAGATGTATGACGGTATGGTGAGGACTTTAACTAAGGTTAGGCATGTTCCGGACTTGAGAAGAAATCTGATTTCTTTGGGTACACTGATTTGAAGGTGGAGTTATTCGTGTCTCAAGGGGAAGTCTTAAAATTATGAAGGGCGAGAGAATTAATGGTCTTTATACACTGCAAGGTACTACTGTGACAGGTGATGCAGCTGTATGTTCTTCAAGTTCTGAAAATGATACTACCAAGTTGTGGCATATTCGGTTAGGGCATATGAGCGAGAAGGGATTGGATGTTTTGAGCAAGCAGGGATTGCTTTGTGGTCATAAAACAGGTAAGCTTGATTTCTGTGAACATTGTGTCTTTGGGAAGCAGTGTAGAGTTAAGTTTAGTACAACTATTCATAACACCAAGGGTATTTTGGATTATATTCATTCTGATCTTTGGGGTCCTTCTCGAGTTGATTCACATGGTGGTGGTAGATATATGTTGACATTCATTGATGATTTCTCAAGGAAAGTATGGGGTTTCATACTTAAGCACAAAGATGAAACTTTTGTTAAGTTGAAGCAATGGAAGACTATGGTTGAGAAGCAAACCGGAAGACAAATCAAGTGCTTGAGGACAGACAATGGTTTGGAATTTTGTGGGGGTGAGTTCAATGAGTTCTGCAAGGAGAAAGGGATTGTGAGACATCGCACAGTCAGAAAAACACCATAACAAAATGGTGTTGCAGAAAGGATGAACAGAACCATTATGGAGAAGGCAAGATGCATGCTCTCAAATGCAGGGTTATCAAGGGAGTTTTGGGCCGAAGCAGCTAATACTTCAGCTTATTTAGTGAACCGATCTCCATCAACTGCTATTGAATGCAAGACTCCAAATGAAGTTTGGACAGGTTCACATGCTAACTATGAAGACTCGAAGGTTTTTGGATGTCCAGCCTATGCTCATGTGAATGAGGGGAAGCTAGAGCCTAGAGCAAAGAAGTGTATATTTCTTGGGTATGCAAAGGGTGTGAAAGGCTACAGGTTATGGTGTCCTGAAGAAAGATCAAACAAGTTTCTTATTAGTAGAGATGTGAAATTTGATGAGCAATCGATGTTGAAGTCAAAGAATGAAGAACTAGATGGAAGAGTTGAAGAGGGTGTTAGTGATAAGGTGGAGCTTGGTGACCAGCTGGAACTTGAGATGCAAGTTCAAGGAAACAATGAGACTGTTGTTTCTGATGATGATGATGATGATGATGATGATGATGATCAAGATATTGTGCAAGAACCTGCCCAGGAAGAAGAAGAACAAGATCATCAGTACAATCTTGTAAGAGACAAAGAGAGGAGGCAAGTTAAACCACCTCAGAGATATGGCCATGCCGATTTGGTTGCGTATGCACTTGCAGTTGGTGAGAGCATTGATAGGGATGAGCCAAGAACCTATGAAGAAGCAATCAGTGGTGAAGAATCAGCAGAATGGGGAGCTTCTGCAGTTGAAAAAATTGAGTCTCTTGACAAGAATGGCACTTGGGAGATAGTTGCAAGACCAAAAGGACATAAGATTGTTAGAAGCAAATGGGTCTTCAAGAAGAAAGAAGGTACTTCAGATAGTGAAGGAATAAGGTACAAGGCAGGGCTTGTGGCAAAGGGGTTTACACAAAGAGAAGGCATTGACTACAATGAGGTATTTTCTCATGTTGTTAAACATAGTTCTATTAGAAAATTGCTTGCTATAGTTGCTTTGAAAGATCTAGAATTGGAACAACTAGATGTTAAGACAGCTTTCCTTCAAGGTGATTTGGAAGAGCGTATTTATATGCAACAACCAAAAGGGTTTGAAGTTCCCGGCAAAGAGGACCATGTATGTTTGTTGAATAATTATTAGTATGGTTTGAAGCAATCTCCAAGGTAGTAGTATAAACGTTTTGATACGTTTATGGTGGCAAATGGCTATGACAGGAGTAAGTATGATAGTTGTGTATATCACAGGAAACTCCAAGATGGTTCATTTGTGTATTTGCTCTTGTATGTTGATGATATGTTGATTGCTTGCAAAGACATGTCAGAAATACAAAGGATGAAGGTGCAGTTGAGTAGTGAGTTTGAGATGAAGGATTTGGGCGCAGCAAAGAAGATTTTGGGCATGGAGATTCATAGAAACCAAGCTGAAGGTAAGTTGAATTTGTCCCAGAAGGCTTACATCGAGAAGGTGTTGGAGCGGTTTGGTATGAAAGATGCAAAACCAGTAAGTACTTTTTTGGCAGCTCATTTTAAACTCTCTATAAGGCAGTCACCTCAAACTACAGATGAGGCAGACTACATGTCTCGGGTTCCATATGCAAGTGCAGTTGGTAGCATCATGTATGCTATGGTTTGTACAAGGCCAGATATCGCACAAGTTGTGAGTGTGGTTACTAGATACATGGGAAGTCCCGGGAAGGCTCATTGGCAAGCTGTAAAGTGGATTTTGAGGTATCTAAGGGGAAGTACAGATGTTGGTTTAGTGTTTGATAAACACTATGGTGATTCGACGAATGTTGTGGGTTATGTTGATTCTGATTATGCATGCGATCTTGATAGAAGAAGGTCATTGACAGGTTATACTTTTACATTGTGTGGTAGTACAATCAGTTGGAGGTCGGTTTCGCAAAGCACAGTTGCATTGTCTAAAACTGAGGCAGAGTACATGGCAGCCGCAGAAGCAGTGAAGGAAGGTATATGGTTGATGGGTTTGGTCGGTGATCTGGGGTTCAAATAAGAGAGTGCAACTCTGTTCTGTGACAGTCAAATTGCCATTCACTTGTCCAAGAACCATATGTATCATGAGAGGACGAAGCACATCGATGTCAGGTATCAGTTTATCAAGGATACAGTTGAGGAAGGTAGGATAGTGATGCTAAAGGTTCCTATAGCGGATAACCCTGCAGATATGTTGACGAAGCCGATTCCAAGTATCAAATTCAAGAATTGCTTGGACTTGGTTGGTTGAGAGCCCTTGAGGGGGCTGAGCGAAGACGATGATGATGAGTGGTTATGGTATTCAAGTCAAGGTGGATATTTGTTGTATTTATGCCTTGAATACGGATTTTGTATTCAGTTGGGTTTACCCACTTACCCGACCCATTTGCCTGTTTACCTTTTGTGCACAAGAAGGCATCAGGAGATAAGAAAGTGTTCTTCTCCTCATGTTTTGGTAAGAGAAACCAATGTAACTAAGAGAGAGTAGGAGGCAGTGGAGGCTGGATCTTGAGAGGGTGTTTAGAATCATACTCTTGTAACCTTGTTTGATACATAGTGAAATCAATTTCGTCGTCTTCAAAGTGGATGTAGATCATCTTGATCAAACCACTATAATCCTTAGGTTGTGTGCGCTTGATTTACTTTGATTTCATTTCTATTTCAATTCTTGATTGATTGTGCGTGGAAGAGCCATTTGTTATAACACAGAGGGATGGCACTCAAACTGCATTTGGATTGAACAAAACTGGCCGAAGTCCATTGATCAAGAGCTTGACTGGTTTAAGCCTTCTTCCTAAACATTTAGTCTCTCTTTTTCTTTTTTTAAATAACACTTTTTCTTTTTCTTTTAAATAACACTTTTGTTTTCTTGTCTTGCGGATTGCTTTATGGTGGTTGCTGGCTTATTTTTCCTTATTTCTTTTTCTTACAACAAAAAGAAATAACACTTTGATTCATGTACCCTGAAGAGAGCCGAGTGTCTGCCCTTTGCTTCCTTAGCCAAAATATGAGTAGGACCATTATCTTCCCTTTGAGTACACAACAAAAATTACATGGGTTGGTAGAGGAAGGCGAGAGGATAGAAAGGAAAATGGAAGAAGTATCAATAAGTTCCTTTTGACCGTGTAATTAATATTGTGTCTTTTTTTTATTTGCTCCACCTGTTTTAAAATCCTGTCTGTGCCCCTGTCTACACTCCATACCAGACGTTACATTCTTGAATACTCACGTCAACAAGAAGAAGACGTTGGAATCAGTAAACATGGAAACGCATACAAATATCGAAAGTCTTTGTATGAATTAATTATTTTTCAACAACGTTGACGTAGATACAGAGCATTGACTTGAGGAAGAAATGGTTGTAAATTTACCTTAAATATACTTTAGCCACAAGTTTCGTGGAACGAAGAATACCAATTGAGTTTACTAATTAATTTAGTCAAATGTGTTTGGATTGCTTGAATTTTCTTTCTCTTGTGTTTCATTTAGATTGTTTTTTCTCAGTTTCTGGTGATTTAATAATCAAGTATAAAAGTAATTTAATAATCTGCAAGTATATTATAATCTTGTACAAATAATTAGATTGATCTCAGTAGTCCTATAATGATTAAGATGATGGGACTGAGAATCGATCCTTGTTTTTCATTCTTATCATTCCTGCTTTGTTTTCTGACGAGGGTAACAATGGCCGTGTCTCAAAACACTACTACAACCATCCCGTTCGATGTTGGTGTAATTTTGGATTTCAGCAGTTCAGTCGAGATGACTTCGATGGTTAGTATCACTATTGCACTGACAGATTTCTATGCTACTCACAACTTCTACAAGACGAGAATTGTTCTTCATACCAGGGACTCAAAGAATGATAACGTGCATGCCGCTTCCGCAGGTACGTACGTATGTCAATCATTAATTATTTGCAGAGACTAGCTAGGTTCTCACAATCTTTGTTTCTGTTCTATTTCTTTTCTTTCTTTTTTCTTCCATTGTACAATGAACGATAGAAGCATGAGTATTAGAATTTAGGTTTCAAGGTTATGGTCATCTAATGATGTTTTGTGCATTGTGATGCTGAATTCACAATAATCGGTAGATGCACCTGAATTTAGAAATAAATTCTTTTATTTTGATTTTTTCGCAGCACTTGATCTAATGAGGCACAAAAATGTCAAAGTCATCATAGTACCAGAAAGATCAGTACAGACTAGTTTTGTGGTTGATCTTGGAGAGAAGGCTCAAGTTCCCATCATTTATTTTCCAGCATTTTGTCCTTCAGTGTCTTCTTCACGATCTTCTAATTATTTCATCAGGACATCACAAAAAAATGAGACATCACAAGCCAGAGCCATCACAGCAATTATTCAAGGATTGGCATGGAAAGAAATTGTATTCATTCATGAAGATACAGAGTATGGAAATGGATTTAGACCTTATCTGATAAGTGCTTTCCAAGAATTTGATGCTCAAGTTCCGTTCAGGACTGTCATCTCTCCTTCAGCTACTGATGCACAAATACTCATGGAGCTTGACAAGCTAATGAAGTTGCAGCCCAGGGTATTTATTGTGCATATGAAACCTTCATTAGGTTCACGCCTTTTTTTGATGGCGCAAGAAGCGAATATGATGAGTGAAGGATATGCTTGGATCATCACAGATAGCATGACTAACTTCCTGAATTCCATGAATTCTTCAGTAATTAAAACTATGCAAGGAGTAATAGGTGTAAGTCCTTATGTCCCCGAATCCAAAGAGCTCCATACTTTACGAATTAAGTGGAGAAGAAAGGTCCTTCGAGAGGACACGAGTGGTACCGAAATAGCCGATCTGAGTATACATGATTTATGGGCGTACGACACAATTTGGGCCTTAGCAATGACAGCAGAGAAATTTCGATTTAACATTGACACTCCCTTTCAGAGGCCAGAACCTATTGACAACTCAGATGATATTGCAGCTACAGGAGTCTCCCTGATTGGTCCTAAGCTCTTGCAAAGGTTTCATAATATTCGATTCAAAGGAATGTGTGGGAAATTTCACCTTATTAATGGACAATTGCAGACTTCTGTATTCGAAATTGTCAATGTTATTGGTAAGGGAAGTAAACAAATTGGTTTTTGGACTCCAACACATGGAATTTCACGCAACTTAAGTAATAATAATAACTTATCTAGCGTGTATTCAACTTCTATATCCACTTTGGGAGGAGTAATATGGCCGGGAGATTCTACAAATGTACCTAGGGGTTGGGATATCTCGTCTAATGGAAGAACGTTAAGAATTATTGTTCCACTAAGAACAGGGTTTTCAGATTTTGTTAAGGCTGAGATAAACGAAACGACAAATATAACTTCTGTTAGTGGGTACAGCATAGATGTGTTCAATGCCGTGATGAATGCATTACCATACACTGTACCTTATGAGTTCGTTCCTATGTTTTCTGACAGTTACGACGATATGCTTTACCAATTTGATCTTCAGGTTTGTGGTTGGTTACTAAATATTTTGATTACACCTCTTAGTTTATTGATTTTTTTTCCCACACCTTCTTAGATATATTGATGACATTTGCTAGTTCCGAAGCAGAAATTTGATGGAGTGGTGGGAGATTTGACGATCATGCCAAAGCGATCTCTCAACGTAGATTTTACATTACCATATACTGAAAGTGGTATATCGATGATTGTGAGAATCAAAGATGACGAAAAGAAGAATCCATGGGTATTCCTAAAGCCACTGTCGTTAGAGTTGTGGTTATCGGCTTTGGGTGTCTTCACATTTACTGGCAGTGTTATATGGGTTTTAGAACACCAAATAAACGGGAACTTTAGAGGGTCTATCAGCAAGCAACTCGTCATGATTTTTTGGTTTGCCTTCTCCACTGTTGTCTTTGCACACAGTTAAGCATATAACTCAATCTGCTGATATTTATTTTATTTTATTTTTAAAAGTAAAAATAGTTTCTGTGACAGCGTAATTAATTTGCGAATATTACAGGAGAAAAGGTGAGAAACGACTTATCAAGGCTGGTTTTGATTATATGGGTGTTTGTTGTTTTGGTTCTGACATCAAGTTATACTGCTAGCTTGTCTTCGACGTTAACAATTAACCAACTTGCAGTGAATGACTTAAGGAATGGCGAGTATATTGGTTACCAATCTGGATCATATGTGAAAAATGTTCTTAAGAAATTAGGTTTTGATGAGTCCAAACTCAGGGCATACTATAATGAACAAGAGTATGCCGAAGCGCTGTCCAAAGGAAGTCAAAAGGGGGGTGTTGGTGCCATTTTTGATGAAATACCTTACCTTAGACTATTTCTTTCAAAATATTGCGACAGATATGCAATGATAGGACCTACCTACAATACTAATGGATTTGGCTTCGTAAGTTCTCTCTTACTATGGCTAGTGGGCATTGAACTAGTTAACGTGCTTTACTATTGTTGTTCTTTCGATATTTTTGGTTCTTGAGGGTATAAGTAATACTGATCTTCATTGTTAATTTCAATTTCAAAACACACAACATCCATAGTAGAATATATACATTCATTTTTCAAGTTGCAACAATTTTCTGGGAGGACATAATTCTAGCGCACATAAGAACTAGGTCGTATTGCATATTACAAGTTTTTCCCTGTATGCGTGCAGGTATTTCGTAAGGGTTCTCTTCTCGTTGGCGATGTTTCAAAGGCGATAACAGCAGAAGATGGAATGGACCGGCTATCAGAGATCAATTTGCATTGGTTTAGGAACCAAACTAGTTGTCAACAACCTGGATCCACCACTCCCTTAACTGGTCTCACAACTGATAGCTTTCGAGGCTTGTTTCTTATGAGTGTTGTTACTTCAGGTTTTGCACTCTTTATATACTTTTATCTTTTTCTTCGTGACAACACGGATATCTGGAAAAACTCTGCTGGTTCTGCCGAAAATGACTCCATCAAGCAGAGAGTTGTAAATTTAGCTATCAGGTTTTATCATCAAGCAGATAACCCAATTACAAACAATATTATCTCTGCTGCCGATTTTGAGAATGAGGCAAGGCGTCGTGTTATGGATGAGGCTTCTGGATATGGCATCTATACATCCGTAACAGACGATAACATATTTGAAGACTCGCATCAACAAGATGTTGGAATCAGTAGCCCCCATTATGCACTCGGAGGCCAATCTTTTGAGATAAATCTCGTGGTATAAAAATTTATCTGTAATGTATATGATTTGACTGTGAGACATCTTTGAAGAAAGGATTTTTTTGGATGGTCATGTGAAGGATTTTTTTAGATGGTCATGTAAATACATCTTTGAAACAGTATGGCATGTGATACAGTCGACTTAATTATTCAGTGACTAAGGAGCTTCCTTATCAGGGTTTAGAAGGAAGAAGAGGTAGACTATGAGATGGAGGAGAAGAATTGCTAGATACTGCATCTGGCATTTTCTGATGTCAGCTAACTCATGGATTAACTTCAGTTACATCCGAATATATTCAAAACTAATACCGTATTTTTAGCTGAGACGTATATTAATATTGCTTAACTGGTCTTAGCTTTCCTTGTTGATTATTTTTTCTTGACACAACCTCTTGAGAACTGATTACACCAGAGAAGTACATCTGAGAGCATTCAATCCATCCCTCTAATCCTTGTTGATCTAGATGGTTGATGCTAATGGTTTTTTAAGACAACAAATGGCAATTATATATGGTTACTGTCTATTTCATTTTTTTTGTTGAGCACCATAAAAGATCGTATGCTTAAGATTCCTGTACTGCTGGAACAAGACTACGAAGAATACAAAGTCGTCACCTATCGATAATAACATCTCGATCAAACCAAATCAAAAGCAAAATCCCAATAATTTGTGTGATAAGCCATAAGAGTTACTCTCCACCCTAATAATTTGATATTTATGGCAACCATTTTTTTTCTTCCTTATAATAATCCCGTCTCCTCTCTCAGATTCACAGGCACTAGCCGCACTACTATCTTGATGGGTGAAGAAAGTGCAACAGTATCATCAATATCAAGAACTGAACGTCAAATCTTTCCATCACCAAAGGCAGTAGCACCATGGCAAGTAATCCCCTATGGAAAAGGTACCTCTCAAAATCAAGCTTTCTATAACATATGTGAACCTAACAACAGAACATGTACAAAGTCTATACCTGAATTAACTGCAACAACATATATTCTTTTTTTTTTTTTTTTTTTTTTTTGATAGGAAGAGAAGAGTTTATTAAGATAAGAAGAATATACAAGAACTACCAGAGGTAGTTAAAAAAAGAAAAAAAAATTACATGTAAATAGTGTTCCAGTTTTGAACCGTGTAAAGTTCAAGTGAACCCTATTGCCAAAAGCAGCAGCCCAAGAGAGAACTAGAGCTTTGACATCATTGCACAAATCTTCATCAAGTTTGTAAGTGTAGTTTTCCTCAAAAACTCGACAGTTTCTTTCCATCCATAAGACCCAAATAACAGCAGGTGGAATAAGATTCCAAATAACTTTACCATTGCCGGAGATTTTATTGTTGGACCAAGTGTTTGCAAGGTTACGGAAAGACTCTGGAAAAACCCATGCCCAATTTTCAGATGGAGTTAGAGAGGACCACACCTTGTAGGCGACTTTACAGTGTAGAAGCATGTGATCTTGTGATTCAGGACAATCTCCACATAAGCTGCAAGAGCTGTAAACATCTACCCCTTATGATTCATCATATCTTGTGAGTTCAATCTTCCATGAGCAGCACACCATAACAAAAAATTGACCTTAGGAGGAATGCCAGGAACCCAAACAAAGTTATGAGGGAAATTATCTACTCCTTCATTACTAATCACCTTTGAGTAAAGAGATTTCACAGAAAAGATTCCATCTTGTGTTAGAGACCATCTTCTAACATCTGGCAGGGTATCAAGGATTGGAGGTGTAGAATCAATGACCTGAAGAAGAACAGCTAAAGAATTTGTTTCATCATTTGTTAGAATCCTCTTAAAATCAAACTTCCAAGAGTTGTCAGGTGTAATGTGATCAGCTATACTTGCATTGTTGGATCTGTCCAGCTTATAAAGATTGTTAAAAGTCTCCATTAGGCACATCTCATCTCTCCATCTGTCATGCCAAAAAGAAATATTTGCTCCTGAATGGATGTTAAGTGAGTAGTTTGCAGTAATAAGAGATCCATCTTCCACAATGGTCCTCCAACATGAAACCCCATGAGCAGAGTGAACTCTTTCGGGAGTCCAAAAACAAAAATGTCTACCATACTTCTCCACAATGATCTTATACCACAAATGAGATTTCTCACTTCCAAATATCCAACACCATTTGGCTAGAAGTGCTTGATTCATCTCTTTTGTGTATATTGTTAGTACCCATTTTTGTACTTATTATGGTGTTTTATCCCTTTGTAGGTGTTTCCGGCGAAATAGGCTTTTGTGGCAAAATTGGCTCGAAAAGTTGTTAAAGGCTCCTGGGAGGACATTTGTTATTCGGACTCTCACTTTGGATAAGGGGTAACCCATTTCCAGACAACTACTAAACACAGACCGGGACTGGATAGGGGGAGGTCATCCCCTTCA